>QJPP01002952.1:0-76849 GCA_003996215.1 Jaltomata sinuosa
GCGACTAGCTATGGAGCCAATAAAAGAGGAAGCTGGAACGCAACATGAGTTTGTCGCGTGCACACACTCCATCGAGTTCTCCTGCTTTGGAGACCCTGGCGGTCTCCAACATCATGTCAGAATCTGAGTCCGATGGACTTCACAGGTATTCCTTATTCTCATAGTTTTTAGTTTTCGTATGTATGCATTTGGGACAATGCATGAGTCTAAGTTGAGGGTGTTGGTATACCTGTGAGTCATACACCACCGAGGGTTTTTGTTGCCGAGTTCTTTTCCCTCCGGTGTGCTATCTAGTAGAACCGGCATGTTTAGGTTGTTATTTTAAATTTTTGTTTTTTTAGTGTCTATAGCAAGGTGATGAGCATGGCTTTTTTTTACTAAAAGGAGGCCCCTTTAAAAATTTTTTGGTTTTGTACTTATGTTGAAATGACTGACTGTCTGGATCCTTGAATGTCATTGTGTGGTTATGATTAGAATGAGTATATTTAAGCCGAGCGGTTGTTTTGATAGTTGGTAGTGGTATGGTTTCTTGGTGCCAAGTGTGTGTGAGCGTATTGTTATAAATTCTTACTATGTGCATGCATCTAGAACTTGCCCGGTCTATTTTGTTAAGTTTGAAGTTTGGTTGCTTAGAAAAGGATCACAGGCCCTTTTTGTGTGCAGTCCACTTAACCTATAAGACCGCCCAAATGCAAATAATCCCTTTTGAACCCTGTTTGAGCCATAATTGACCCTGTTCTTTCAAAAACCTGTCACCATTCCTGTTTAACTTTGAATCCCTGTTTTGGCCCTGGTCCTTCCTTGGACATCGTGCACCTCAACTCAGGCAATCAGCCTAAGTTGAGGGTGGCTACTATAGAGGTAAACCCTGTTTTGGCCCTGGTCCTTCCGTGGAGATTGTGCACCTCAACTCAAGCAATCAGCCTAAGTTGAGGGTGGCTACTATAGAGGTGAATGATAAGAAAAAGAGGATGGAGAAGATTGGTTGTGAATAGAATGAAAATTCGGGTGTGTGCCTAAGAAAAGAAAAAAAAAAGATGAAAAAGATCGAAAAAGTAACAAAAAGAATTGTCAAAATAAAGAGGCCGCACCTATAGCTAGAGAGAAGGAAATAAAAAGGTGAATAAGGATGGACAAAGTAAAGTATGTGGTAATAAGACGTCAGTGGTTCCAAGGAGGGCTTAGTCACTAACCCCTAAATGTATCCTACCTGCACCTGAAGCCTCATTACAAGCCAAAACAAGTCCTGTAGTGATCCTGAGCGGCTTTCTGAAGAACTGAAATAGAATAGTAAGGGCAAGCCGATGGTATCGCATGTGCATTGTTTGAAATCGTTTGTTAGTGTGAGCGCTTACCTAGTCCCAAATCTTGTGTGTGGGACTTCTTTGTGGTGAGGGCACCAAGATTTTTGTATTGTCTATTGATTGTTAGGATAGCTGCGCGTGTGTATGTAGAATGTTCTATCATATCAGAACGACATGTTTGGATCCATGCAAGTTAGTGTTTCATACACTTGTGTGCTACAAGGGAGCTTGAATTTAAAATAAAATAAGATGTTGAATGACCATGAGTTGCTAAAGACACGAGTTTGTTTTCTTAGTTGAGTCGTTATATTATTTTTGTGTCATGTTGCTTGAGGACAAGCGAACGTTTTAAGTTGAGGGTGTTGATGTGCCGCCATTTTACGGCACTTTCGACGTCTCTAAACTAAGAACAATCGTACGTTTTCAAGCAACCGTCGTTGTTTTTGATGGTTTTATGTTATATTTGTATGAAATGGAGACAAACACGGAAACGGAAGGAAATACGAGCAAAAAGACATTCTGGATAAGAGTGACGGCCTGAGTGACGGTCCGTCACACATGTGACAGTCTATCACAGAGACTGTCAAGTGGAGGCAGTCCACTGCCTAGGGGTGACGGCCACCGTGACGGTCCGTCAAGGTGGTGACGGTCCGTCACCCCAAGCCGTCAAGTTGAGACAGAACGCGACGCGAAATCCGAACGTTTTTGGGTTTATTTCCTGGACTCCTATAAATACCCTATGTTAGGTTTATTTTACAAGTAGTTCACCCAATAGTTTTAGAAGAGTTTTTAGTCGATTTTGGAGAGCAATAACACGTTTTCTTGTTCTTGAATTCGTGTTCTTGATTTGTTCTAGGGATCTTGGTTCTTCTTGTTCTTGGATATTTGAAGATTTTTTTCATTATATTGTAAGAATCTCTTCTCCTTATTATGAATATGACTTTCTTCTCTTCTTCTTCTAGCATGATTAACTAAACTCCCACAACTAGGGTTGTGGGAGCCATGGCTAAAGTAGCGATATAGATTCCGGGTAGCGATGGGTTAAATATATATGATTGTCACATTTTTAATCATTCATTATGTCACGTTTTCTAGTGGTTGCAAACATTAAAACATGCCTAGGTTTAATTTGCTTGAGTAAAGAGATTAAAACCGGGAAACTTGATTAACGACGAGGATTCGAGACTACCAACTCTCGTCTTATGATTAATGCTGTAACTAGATTAATCTACTTGATGTTTAGGATTGAAATATAAAAAGCACACCTTTTCAAGTTCGAGAGAATTGAAAAGTAAATTCGTCTATTTGGTTGAGAAACGTTTAGATGATACCATTAATTCAATCACATCGTGACACACATAAAGAAAGAACCCGGTTAAGCTTAGAATCGACATTGTTACAAAGCCATGGTGAACAATTCCCTAGTTCACTCTCCTACTGATTATCTCTCATACATTATTGTTCATTTAGTTTACACATTGTTCACACAAAACCCCCCTTTTATTTACCGAAAACTATTGACCATTAGTCAACTAATTCACTAAAGACTTAACTTTCACCATATTCTCTGTGGGATCGACCCCAACCTTTGTTGGGTTCTATATTTGACAACGATCGCTTACGCTTCTTAATTGGAGTAGTACTTTGAGCGTTATCAAATTTTGTTGGCTACATGTTAGCCTTGCCTTCAATGTTTTCAGCTGTGCACCCAATTTTCCATGTCTCGGTGTTGTACTGGTATGTTCCAGATGAGTCTCATGTGTTGCATTGGGATTCGGTTTGGTTGGATGAGAGTTTATCCTTTGTTGAGGAGCCGATAGTTATTCTGGCCAGAGATATTAGGAGATTGAGATCTAAGGAGATTTTGATTATGACAGTTCAGTGGAGACATCATCCGGTCGAGGACGCTACCTGGAAGACCGAGAGTGAGTTACGAGCTCATTATCCACAGTTGTTTGAGCCTTCAGGTACTCCCATCTTCTTGACTTTCGAGGACGAAAGTCTTTTTAGTAGTGCATGTTGTGATGACCCTTTTGATCATCTTTGTGGTTACGCTTTCTTTGCATTGTTAGAGCCTTCCTGTAGTGGCCCCAAGTCATTTATAACTTGTTGGGACTGGTGGTTTGGTGCCCTGGTCGTTCGTTTGGTCGTTTTGGTCGTTTACCTATTTTTAGAGCTTAAACTTAAAATATCATTGACTTTAGTCAACATTCTTAGCTAACATGCTCAAAATCGAATTTTGATAGTTCCTTTAGCTTCGAAGCATGGATTTTGGTCTAGATTGGCCCTTGGTCTGCTTTTAGGAGCTTTCAATTTTGTTTTGTCTTGGTTTTTGTGTTCCTAGCCAAGTTGAACTTGAAAGTTTGACTTTGGTCAATATTCAAAAAAGACGACCTCGGACGGAAATTTTGACAGCGTTGTTAACTCTGTAATGTTGACTTTGGGCTAGAGGGACATTTTTTTCGGGTCCCTAAGCTTCCAGACTCATTTTAGGCCTTGGTGTTCTGTTATAGAAATATAGGCCTAAGTTGGTTCTTGGGCGTGGGGCCCACTTTTTGTGTTATCGACTTCCGTTGGGATTTTTTTTGATTCCACTGAGTTTGGAATGCCATTTTTAGTTGAATAGATTAATTCGTTTGCATTTGCAGGACCCCGAATGTGTTCCCGAGGGTCCATCGGATAAATTTCCAAGTTGGTTTTGGCTATTGGCAGCTGGTGATGTGATGGCACCAACATGGCCTTCGTCTCCGCGGTGGCCTAGCCGCATTCGTGTAAGGGACATGCCAGTCGCCCCTCTGCCAAACCTTTGCCTAGGCGCTCCCATGGCAGCATCCGCAGGCCCGCGTACGTTGTGGTATGGCCACGTTCGCTGAAAGCAAGCTCCTGGCTTGGCTACCGCTTGGCCTTCGCGTGCGCGCTGACTGCTCTCGTTCGCATGCCTGCGTAGGCGTTGTTCTGGCCTCGTTCGCGTAGGCTTAGGATAGCAGCTATATATTATTTTTCCTTTCATTTTCCTATCCACTTTGCTCATATCTTCCAACACTTAAACACCAAAACTCTCTCTTCAAATTGCTCCAAGCAGTTCATAGACTTGGGGAATTCAATTGTTCATCCTGAATTCATGTTCTCTCGATTATTAGTAAGATCTTTTTCCCCAAATCATTCTTCTTCTCCATATATTAAAACTCCATTGTTGTAAATTCTTGGAGCTTGAAAATTGTTGTAGATTCTTCCCTCTTGTTAATTGCATGCTCGTGGGCTTGTTCAATTCACGTCCTTGGCGTAATTCTCTAGTTGTGGTATGTGCTTCTTGCTAAATTTTCGGTTTTATTCCTTAAATTTTCCTCTTTGGTCTCTTGACTTTTAGGGAATATTTTAGCCCAAAATCCTTGCCCAATTTCCTTAATTTTTTGGGAATGTACTCCCATGGTCATTATGACCATATTATGCGCTTTCATTTCGGTTTTGGGTTTTGGGGCCCGTCGGTGACCTGAATTTTAACCCGGCTATTTCTATAGACTTATGGGTATTGTTAGGCTTGTTTTGATGTGTTATTTATGATTATGATAGTTTCATTATCGTTCGGAGCTTCTTAGAGCAATTTGGGCTTGGATATCGTTGTCCCAGTAGCTTATCATCGAACGACAGGTAGTTTACTATTTAAACTCTTACTCTTCGCATATATAGAATAAAATTGTATTAATTGGCATCCTTGGGTTGGGTTTACTAGTTTGGTACCACATACCTTGACCTCTTCTTCATGTACGACTCATTTTCTTTCTCCGATGTTTGTAGTATTCATTATAGATGATATTATCACCCTTGTGGTCCTGTGTGGCCTTGTATTGACTCTGGAACATTGATGGTGGGTTATTGGGAATGTTCGTGAGTCCCGGGCATTATTATTATTGTTATAGATATGGATATTTGTGTTGTAGAATGAATGGAGCATGCGCAGGGCCGATAGGTTGTTTGTGAGTCGTTGGGCTACTGTTTGTGATTGAGCATACCATTATCATGCATATAAAAGGATTTTCTTCATGATTTTACTATGGTTTGGATTCGGGCCTACCTTACATGGTTTTCTAAATCTTGCATGTCCTCGACAGCCCATTTTCGGTAAAAATGACTATGAAACGGTTTGGTACTATCTTAATGGATATTCTTGGGGTAAGAAAGGTTAAAAGAGAAAGTCATCACAGTTTTCCTACTCATATTAGACCTAGTTGGGCCGAGTTGCTAGATTTATTCTGTTATTGATGAGATATGATATTAGACTTGTAAGGTAGAGCATCAGACTTGTTTTTCTCTTGTTTTAGACCTGGATACGCCCGGGCACCCTTGAAAGGGGTTATTGAGATTCATTTCACTAATTTAGACCTCGATGGAATCCAGGCATGCATTTCTGAGACTCGACTACTAGTTTTGATCCGGTGGCACTCCAGACTATTATTTTGTGGTTTTAGTGTAGTATGTGGTCTACGAGTTGACCTCCATGGACCCTATTATTCCAGACCAAGTGCTACAGGCCAAGGGTGATCGTAGGGAGGGGTGTACGACAAATTAGAGGTACTCGGGAGAATTCCTTCCATGGATTCTTCCTTTATTGCACCTTTGGGGTACCGGATGGGGTAACATACGACATTGTTGTTACACTTTGTTTGGAATATCATACCATTCATTTTTGTGAGGTTCCATCCTTGTTTTTTGGTTGCTGCATGTACGCTCCGATGGTATAGGATACTGGATGGTTTGTCTTCACTTGGTTGTGTTCTTCGGGTGTATGGTCGCCCGTTGGGACTGTGGGTAGACTTATTGTTACTTTACCGAGCTTTATGATTCCTTATGCCAAATTCCTATTGTAACTTGATATTGGAACTAGTATTATGTGGATAGGTTTGGTTATTACTCCTATGTTTAAGCATGCCATTGTTACTTTGTTTCCCTCCTTCTCTTTTTAATTGAGGTTACTGGTATACTGCCCATTTTCTAAAACTCCTTATATACTGTTATTGCAAGGATCCCAGGTGCGTCTCTTCTTACTCTCGCCTATGCCAGTAGTATATATCCTATTTGCTAGCCTTGTATGTTGATTCTGTTGTCTTTCTTTTGTGCTAGCTTTTGTGTGCTTCTTCGTTGTTTTCGGTGACTATTTACTTCTATTCTGTCTATTACTGCTCTTTTATCTAATATGTGCCCAGTCGGCCTATGATACCTACTGGGTACTGGTTGCATAGCAATTGGTGCTCATACTAAACTCTGCATCTTCTGGTGTAGATCCTAGTGCGGACCATCACCGTTAGCTCGTTGGAGACTCGTGCGAGGAGCTTCTTTGGAATATCTCAGACTGAGGATGAGCTCTTGGCGACCAGAGCTTAGCTTTTAGTTATATTTTGCATCATGTACTCTATTACTACTCAGAGACATTTGTATATTGTATTTTGGATCCTTTGTACTCCTTATATGTAGTTCTGGCTCTATACTATGATACCAGGTTTTGGGGATTGGCTTAGCTTCCGCATTTATTGTTATATATTCCTGTTATCTACTTTCTTCAGCTAGTTTCCCTTGCTTCCGCTTATTTAAATTATTTGTCTGCTTAATTGTTAGATAGTAGCCCATTACTAACCATTCTGGGCTACGAGGATTGGTTCGCCTATTGGAGGGTTGTAGGTGCCATGATGACCGAGAAATCGGGTCGTGACAGATATGGCAGAGAGTCGTCCGCTACAGCGGTAGCGCTATAGCGTAAATAAATCCCGCTATAGAGGAGTGACGTCAACCCAAACAAATTCCAAAAATTGTAAATTTTCCATCACATCAACCCCACTTAATTCAAAACGTATTTTTAATTGCTCCCAAAATTTGCGATATCGGGATTTCTAAATAACGACGAATCCGGTCGTTACTTTTTTTTCTCTATATCTTCAAGAATTACCTCTTTTTCTTCTTGGGTTCTCAAAAATAAAGATCTTGGAAAAGATATTTTTTTTACTAGAAGTAGCATGACTAAAAGATTGGCATCTTAGAAATTTTAAATCTATTCATTCATCAAAAAATTAAACTACCTGCTCAATGCTTGAATTTTCCTCTTTAATATTTGGCTCCATTATGGAGTCAAAGTGCCAATTATCCTTTATTAATACGTCATCCCATTTTATTATTTTTGGGATAAAGTTTTTATTGTGATTATGATTGACTTCCATTGGCATGGTAACTCTTTTGTTGCTTACTATTTTAACTTTAGGGGCTAAAGTAGTTTTCATTAGTCTATAATATACTCTATATATTATGGCTATTTCTCTATTATTTACTTTACTATTCATGTTTTTGTTTTAACATTTAATGTTAATGTATCTATAACATTCTGATCATTAATATCTATAGAGAAATTGGGATAATAAATAAAATATACAGGGTCATTAGCTAGATTACTTTGTAATACTGCTAGTAATGAGTCATCAAAATTTAGTAACCTATTGTCTCATAGGAGAAGATATATAGGTACATCTAGACCCAAATGATATAATGGTTTAACTGCTACTTGAACAAGTTCTATATGAGGAAATTTGTAATTTTTCCTATATCTGACAATATCCTCAACTGCTAATAATTTAATAGTTTCAATATTTTTATTAATGGCGACCGTAGATTCAGAAGTTTTAATATTATATTTTTTTATAAAATCACAGTGTCCAATTTTATAAACCTTTTTAAAACATTCTTTTGGAATATTATAATTTTGTAGATCGCTTTCTATTTTTGCTATTTTAGTAGCGGTAGTAGAAATATTAACACTATTTATTATATTTTGACTTATTGGAACATCCATTAAAATTGTGCTGATAATTCTGACTGGTTAATTATTATATCATCTAATTGTCTTCTTTGGAGCGATAAATTAAGCCTAATGGTATATAATTTATTATATGATTCAATCAGTTTATCGATGATTAACTTACTAGTTACTTCCTTAGAATATCTATCTAATATTTCCACAGGTACCAACCATTTATAATAATTAAGGTCCTTTAATATCTCTGTTCTCTGCTTTTTATACTTCTTTTGATATTTCAAATGAAATATTTTTTTTTCGATTATAATATTTTATTTCTTCTGTGAATGGATGTGTAAGCATAAAACTTGAATATAATATGGGGTAATACGGGATTTTGTAGCACTATCATGGAACCAATATCTACTTTAGTGTAATGACCCTTCCGGTCATTTACACGTTTTTGCCTTTCTTGTACCATTAGAGCTAACTTGTAGTGGCCCAAGTCATTTATGGCTTGTCGGGACCGGTAGTTCGGTGCCCGGGCAGTTTGTTTGGTCTTTATGGCCGTTTCTCGTTTTAGAGCTTCACCTTTGGAAATCGTTGACTACCGTCAACATTCTTGGTAATATCAAAGAATTAAACCAAGGTTCTAGGTCAAAGGAATTCCTTATTAGAAAGTTCAAGTTAAAGAAATGCCTCGTGTAACACCTCGCCCGTTTGGAAGGTTTATAGTAACCCGTGCCTTTGGGGTAAGACTAATAGTGTCTAATATACTAAGAAGGATTTGTTATGAGGTATTGTAATTCCAAAATGGTCGTATGATAAGTTTTGAAGTCAAGCAAGTTGCGAAACAAAAGTCGGAAAAAGTTATTGTAAATTCCTTTAAGGAATTCTCTTCAAATTTGGGCTAAATGTCTTGGGGTGTTTATCACTATCTATAAAGAGTTAGTGAGACCCCAATATACCAAATCGAAGGTCCACAATTATAGTTTTCAACGCACTAAACCGTTCATCCATACGACTTCATAATAGAGAGATATTCACTTTTTCGTAAGACTGCGCAAGAAAACACGTCAAGGTGGGGCCTACGTCCTAAGTCGGTTCAGCTTATAAAAGCTGATTTCTCCTTCCTTTTAACCCATATTTTTTACCCAAAATGCTTAGAAAATCAGAGCGAGAGTCCATAAATAATCCATGGACTTTGATCCTTTCAATTCAGAAGTTTAACGGAAGTTGCTCTATGTCGCGAGCTCGTCATTTTGGTATAGTTTTCCCCGTCGATTTCATGGTGTATCTTCGTGGGTGTTGATGCAGCAATCCAGCAGGTGTTTTCTGAGTATTTGGCAGTAGCTATGGAGTTATTTTGGTGAGTTATGGATCCCGTATACTTATCTATTTGTTGGATCAAGATTTTAAGCTTCTAATTATGAAAAGTTGTTGTTGCCGATATCTTGTAGTCGTTTCTTGTTGATTTTGGATATGTTTGTTGTTCTTGCAAGGAGGAAGGTTGTTAATCTTGGGATATTGAATATTTTTGTCAAGGAAATCTCTCCCCTACGACCCTCCTTCGTTATTATATGTTCTAGTATTATTTTATGGATTTCTTAGCCACGAAGTGGTATTTTGGATTTGTGGCTTTGGACAGCCCCTTTATCTTGTTATGTTTGGTTATTGTTGTGGTGTTCTGGTTGTGGTAAGGTGCTGGAGGGATTGGGAAATTGTGCGATTCTTTTTGGGATCAGATACGATAGTGATTGGATTGGACAACGTGAAGTACGCCTTGAAATAGTGCCTCGGGAGCTCCTCGCTCCTTTGAGATGTGGTTAACGTATTGTTGTTGGATTTATATGCCATTTGGTATTGTTATTGGCCTTATTTTTATGCTTTGGAGTTGGTTGGTCGCAAGTGTGACATTAACACCTTATCAAATGGCTATGGCTCATTCTTGCAGCCTCGTCGATTCAAGCAATTGTTACATTACCTTGGTTGGTCAGCCTTCATAGAGACGTATTTGGGGATTCAGTTGAAAGTATTTGTTTTGTGTGATTCAGAGCTTCCCGGAGCAGTTTGAGTCTGGACGACATCGTTCCCGCAGCTAGTCATCGGATGACAGGTAGGTTATGGTTTTCCCCTATCTAGACTCTGCGTATATAGGCTATAACTGCATTAATTAGCATCCTTGGATGGGTTGTTATAGGTTGGTACCCTAGACCTTGTCCGCCTTTCGTCCGTCTATTTCATAAGTTGTTTGTAGTATTCATGTAGTATTGTATATTACCTTTGTGGTCCTGTGTGGCCTTGAATTGACTCTGGAACATAGATGGTGGGTTATTTGGGGAATGTCCGCGTGACCCGGACATAGAGATGATCCTTTTAGGCTGGTTATGTCTGATGAGTAGTTGTTGGGTCTGTGCAGGGCTGATAGGAGTTGTTGTGAGCCGTTGGGCTACTTTTATATTTGTGTGCGAGTATATCATCCATGAAAAAGGCTTTCCCCTGTATTTTTTACTACAGTTTTTGATGTGAGCCATTACCGACAGTTTTTTAAAATTTGCATGGCCCTGGGGACCATTTTTAGTACTGTTGTTGATAGAAAAGGGGGTTTTTGGATGTTTTCGCACTGATTTTATTAGTGGTACTAGTCTCTGTGGGGCATAGCACCAGACTTGATTTTATTACTGATACTAGTCTCTGCGCGGCAGAGCACCACACTTGATTTTATTACATATACTAGTCTCTGTGGGGCGGAGCACTAGAGTTGATTTACTACAGTTTTATACCTGGTTACGCCCGGGCACCCTTGGAGGGGTTTTTGAGGCATTTTCTACTACTTTAGTCCTGGACAGGGTCTGGGCATGCATATTCGAGACTGGGTCTCTATCTTGATCTCGGACTTGCTTCCGGATGACATGTCTTGATACTGAGTTGTAGTATGGGGTCAGGGACCTCCATGGACCTTGCCACTCCATTCTTGGGGCTGGAGGGAAGGGTATACTGTGGAGTAGAGGTATACAGGCTGAGTCCTTCTATAGAACCTTCTTGTTGGGCCTGATTGGCACCGGAGGAGGTACATACAGAGGTTCTATTTCATGCATTGGATTCCACCCTTGTTTTTTGTGTGTTCAGTGTACGCTCTGGTAGTATGGGATGCCGGAGGGTTTGTTTTCACTTGATTATGTTCCTCGATTGTATGGGCGGCCATTGGGACTGTAGGTAGACTATATTTACTCCTGTTTTTACTTAGAGCTTGTCTTGGCACCCGGTTCTTGAAAGATTAGTGATGGATAGCCTGTTGAGGCTTTGACTGTGGGGTTTTTGATTATATAGAGGGCTTTAGAGTCCTATCTTATTGAGGCACTTTTGTGTGGCCTTCTAATCAGAGTGTGAGACTCTGGTTCTATTCTTGTGGGAAACTGAGCGGTATCTCTCGGTTATTGTGGCCTAGTTATTTCATCCTAGGGTTGTACTTCTGAGGTGATTCCCTGGTTATGCTATCATATTATTGGATTGGTGTTATGATTTCCTTATACTGGTTGATTCCATTTTGAGTATGTTAGACTGCTCTCCGTCTTTTCCATCCACTTGAGGTTACCGGTATACCGTTATTTTCTTAAACCTCTCTCTACTTACTTATATTGTTGTGCAAGGACTCAAGGTGCATTCTCCTTTCCTTCACCTGTGATTCTGTGTAATTGTATCTCTGTGCTAGCATGTGTTACTTGAAGCTCTTGGTTATGGATTATCTGTGCTAGCCCCTTGTGCCTTGATCATTGCCTCACTGACTGCTTTCTTGCTATTTGTTACTTACTGCTTTTATATCTTATATGCGCTCAGTCGGCCTATGATACCTACTGAGTACCCATGGTTTTGGTTCTCATACTACACTTCTGCACTTTTTTATGCAGATATTAGCTGAGTTTTCGCCGTTGATAACGTTGGAGACTAGTGCAGCTTTTGGATCTTTGAGACTAGGGTGAGCGCCTGACGATCGGGGCTTGTCTACATCTCATCTGTTGTACTGTTGCTCCTTGTACTTTCGGAGGCAATTTATGTTGTATTTTGTTACTACTAGCACTTGTATCCTATTAGAAGCTTCTGTACTATTGATACCAAGTCTTGAGGTTGGTGTAGTTTCCTTTATGTATTTATATTTGAGTATTGCTTTTGCTTATTTCTGCTTGCTGGTGCGTTTTGGTTAGGTAGTAGCCCATTTCTAACCATTCTGGGCTACGGGAATTGGTTTGCCTACTGGGGATTGTAGGTGCCATCATGACTTGAGAAATCGGGTCGTGACAGCTTGCTATGAGAGCTCTAGGTTCACAGGTGTCATGGTACAGAAGCAAGTGTTTAAGTAGAGTCTCGTGGATCGGTACGATGACGTCCGTATCCTATCTGCGGGAGGCTACAGGGCATTGTTAGGAAAAGTTTCATCTTTTTGGCTCCTCATCGTGTGTTCCTAGCTCTATTGACTTCTAAACTTCGGTTGTTTATTCATTCTGAGATGCCTCATATGAGTGCAATAGTTGTTGGTGCCGAGGCTTCTATGCCTATTGCTTCAATGCTTCCATCAGTGCCAGGACTCTAGAGTGAGGGATTACTTCACTAGATATAGGGTGTTGGGTCAGCCCAACCTCCAATTGGATTTATAGCGACCTCAGCGCTTCAAGACACCGTGGCTAGGACTCTGAGTCCACTGGTGAGTGTTCCAGTACCTGGTTTTGTGAGTGGTGCTTCAGTTATAGTTGAGCTTCTAGTTCTTCAGTAGGGTTGTCTGTTTGTATTGGAGTACAAGGCGAGATTTTCCCGTTGGGCTTCATCTGGTATAGGCTGTTTTTGGTGTGGTGAGCATGGGCACTTTTCTAGGAATTGCCCCAGGATTATGTATCCCAGACAGCCTGGTTGTTATCATTGTGGAGAGATTGGTTACCTTTATAGATATTATCCCCGGCGAGGGCCGGTTAGGCCTTTAGTTTTGACTACTCAGTCCAGAGTTATATCCCATCAGCTTGATACTTCTCTTGGTGGGCCAGAGGTAGAGGTTCCTGATATCATTGCTCTAGGTTAGGCTTTAACTACCTTTGACTTGTGATAGTCCTGCTCGCGTTGCGATTCTATCCCTTCTGTCATTTATTTTCTTATATGCCTACCTGCTATTTGTTTAAGTTGTTTGGCTACCCGAATTGTAGTACCGATGTGTTATTTTATTGGTAGTTTATTATTTAGTAGTGGATGGGGGTAAGTTAGCCTTGAGAGGTGTTTTCCCAGAGTTGTAGCTCGTGGGTAGTTCTTGTTATTCTATTTCTAGTTAGGTTACCCCTGTTTCATTGTGATTCTGGACTATTTGGTTGGGTTTCCCTTGTTGAGCGGTCCTATATGGTTGTTGCCTAGGCCGTTATCTAGCGTGGCTAGAGATCCGTCTGATGGTTCGGTGTATTACGGATAGTTGGGCCAGAGTTGAGATTTTGCCTCAGTTGGGAGATATTGGTTATGCTAGTGTGCATAGATTGGTTTGGTCTCCCGAGTGTCTAGAGTCGACCCTCTTTGTTGATTAGTTTAGGAGGTTGGCAGGTATGTGGGTTGTTCCCATAGTCCCCTCCACTTCCTAGTCCATTAGGTGTTTTGTTGTATCCCTAGCACCAGTTCGAACGAATCTTGATCGTAGTTCTTTCGATGAGCTCTTGATGTTGGCATCGTGATTGGGTCTTGACTTTAGCACTTCCGACTAAGTGTTGATCGTAACCTCATGGTTGGGTTGTATTTGTAAGAATTTCGGGTGAGTGGGGCATCCGGCCCATTCTTCTCCTGCCTTATTGAATTTGACGTGTATCTATGAGTAGTAAGGTAATGGCTTTAGGTTCTTATTCGAGAAAGGATTTGTAAGGTTTAGTATGTGCTAAGGAAGAATTTTTGTTTAGTTGAAAAAGAAGGGAGATGACTCTTTGTTTGTGTTTAAGTGTCCCCGTAGTTGCCTGAGGTGTCGATGAAGGTTTGCTTTGGGATTGTGTGTTGGTGATTCGATCCAGCAGTCTACACATTGCCGTGGGTTTTCCATCGATTGGTTTTTGTTACAGTAGCAGGTGAGGTGTTGGCAACTTGCATTTTCAGGCCTAGTTGGCTTGGGTTCTTAAGGGTTCATTGGCAGCATAAAGGTTCGACCAAGGCTTTGGTTGGCAGTTTTGAAAGTCGGTGTTCAGAATCATAACTTGGCAGGTTACATTGGATGGTTTGTGGCAGTTTCTATTTGGTTGCAGCATCCTAGTGCCGGGAGGCAGTGGGTGCGGGCAACTTAGCTTCTTTTACTTCAGTTGGGGATGCGGCTATTGGCCTTGGACACCTAGTCCTTGGCTAACCTCTGCAAGAGACGAGATATTCTAGATTTTAGCAGTGTTCTAGTTAGTACGAGGTTCTTCTACCATGGTTGGACAGACTCAGCGGCGTAAGTTTGAGCTTCAGCAGTGGTGTATGCTTTATGTGGTCAGCTTGTGCAGGTTGAGACTAGCGAGGCTATTTTGAGCTCTGATGATACTTAGAGACTAATAATAGCCATTTGTTTGCCCAGGATTTGAAAGCTTGTTTAATTGATTCCTTCAGAGTTATTGTTTATGTGGGGTTCTAGTGTTGGTTAGACTCGGCCAGTATGGACGAGAAGTTCATTATGATATATGCTTCGAAGTGGTTGGTTGTTTGCAGAACCAGTAGAGCGGTTGATTCGAGCCAAAGGAATGAGTTGAAAGTATATGCAAACATTTCTATGGCTAGATGGTAACTTTGAACCCCAGGCACCTTTTTCCTTTGCCTTCGGGGTGTTTGGACTTGATATTTGTGGCATGGTAGACTTCTTCCTGAGGTGAGATTCGTAAGGCAATTTCACATTCAAATGGTGTTCGAGTGTTCGGAGTAGCAGTAGTGTTTTCTAGAGTTGGGAGCTTGGCTTATGGTTATAGACTTTGTGGTAGGCTTACCACACTTCTTGCAGGATCATGGTTTTGGTTTGGGTCTTTTGGGCATATTGCCCTGGTTCATTCACTTTCAACTGATTCAGACCTGGCACGGTTCAGTTAGCGAATTTGATATTAGAAAAAAAAATGTTCTTTCGTTCGTTGGTGGTCAGTCAAGGCAGGTAACTTCATTTTCAATGATATGCTACGGGTAGTCATCTTAGATGGCAAAGGCTACTAGCCTATATCTTGTCTTGAAACGCATTTGTACAATGGGTGACTTCGTTCGTGGTAAAGTATAAGCAGGAACTATGGATCTCTGGTGTGTCAGTTAATGCTTCGAGGGTGGTTTGAGTGTTCAGCTTGTATGCAGATTCCTTTTTGTGGTACTAAAGGATTCAGTTCAGAATAAAAAAAAAAGGGTTTTTGCGGAACAACGGGTTCATGAGTTAGAGTTTTGGGTTGATGGATTTTCTGGTAAACTTGGTATAGTTTTGAGGATTTGAGTTTTGTGTGTTGATAACCTTGGTGCTCTGGTTTTGGTGTTGTGTAGGTGCTTTTTGGTTAATATTCTCGAGGTTCAGTTTGGGTTGGCAGATCTTTGGAGGTTTAGCTTGGCTAGTAAGAAATTAACGCTTGGTTTCTTTCTTTGGTTCTGTTCTATTGGGTGCCGTCTGGTCGCGAAGGTTACCCGGGTTGTCAGAGAGAGTAGTGCGGGCATTGTATCCGCTATTCTTAAATCTCGGGTATTTTCTTCCTTCCCGACTTTCGGGGACGAAAGTCTTTCTAGTAGTGGATGATGTAATGACTCTTCCGGTCATTTACACGTTTTCGCCTTTCTTGTACCATTAGAGCTTACTTGTAGTGGCCCAAGTCATTTATGGCTTGTCGGGACCGGTAGTTCTGTGCCCGGGCAGTTTGTTTGGTCATTATGGTCGTTCCTCGTTTTAGAGCTTCAACTTTGGAAATCGTTGACTTCCGTCAACATTCTTGGTAATATCAAAGAATTAAACCAAGGTTCTAGGTCAAAGGAATTCCTTACTCGAAAGTTCAAGTTAAAGAAATGCCTCATGTAACACCTCGCCCGTTTGAAAGGTTTATAGTAACCCGTGCCTTTGGTGTAAGACTAATAGTGTCTAATATACTAAGAAGGATTTGTTATGAGGTATTTTAATTCCAAATGGTCGTATTATAAGTTTTGAAGTCAAGCAAGTTGCAAAACAAAAGTCGGAAAAAGTTATTGTAAATTCCTTTAAGGAATTCTCTTCAAATTTGGGTTAAATGTCTTGGGGTGTTTATCACTATCTGTAAAGAGTTAGTGGGCCCCGAATATACCAAATCGAAGGTCCACAAGTCTAGTTTCCAACTCACTAAACCGTTCATCCATACGACTTCATAATAGAGAGATATTCACATTTTCGTAAGACTGCACAAGCAGACATGTCAAGGTGGGGCCTACGTCCTAAGTCGGTTCAGCTTATAAAAGCTGATTTCTCCTTCGTTTTAACCCATATTTTTTACCCACAATTCTTAGAAAATCAGAGGGAGAGTCCATAAATAATCCATGGACTTTGATCCTTTCAATTCGGAAGTTTAACGGAAGTTGCTCTATGTCGCGAGCTCGTCATTTTGGTATAGTTTTCCCCGTCGATTTCATGGTGTATCTTCATGGGTGTTGATGCAGCAATCCAGCAGGTGTTTTCTGAGTATTTGGCAGTAGCTATGGAGTTATTTTGGTGAGGTATGGATCCCGTATACTTATCTATTTGTTGGATCAAGATTTTAAGCTTCTAATTATGAAAAGTTGTTGTTGCCGATATCTTGTAGTAGTTTCTTGTTGATTTTGGATATGTTTGTTGTTCTTGCAAGGAGGAAGGTTGTTAATCTTGGGATATTGAATATTTTGTCAAGGAAATATCTCCCCTACGACCCTCCTTCATTATTATATGTTCTAGTATTGTTTTATGGATTTCTGAGCCACGAAGTGGTATTTTGGATTTGTGGCTTTGGACAGCCCCTTTATCTTGTTATGTTTGGTTATTGTTATTGTGTTCTAGTTGTGGTAAGGTGCTGGAGGTATTGGGAAATTGTGTGATTCTTTTTGGGATCACATACGATAGTGATTGGATTGGACAACGTGAAGTACGCCTTGAATAGTGCCTCGGGAACTCCTCACTCCTTTGAGATGTGGTTAACGTATTGTTGTTGGATTTATATGCCATTTGGTATTGTTATTGGCCTCATTTTTATGCTTTGGAGTTGGCTGGTCGCGAGTGTGTCATTAACACCTTATCAAATGGCTATGGCTCATTCTTGCAGCCTCGTCGATTCAAACAATTGTTACATTACCTTGGTTGGTGAGCCTTCATAGAGACGTATTTGGGGATTCAGTTGAAAGTATTTGTTTTGTGTGATTCATAGCTTCCCGGAGCAGTTTGAGTCTGGACGACATCGTTCCCGCAGCTAGTCATCGGATGACAGGTAGGTTATGGTTTTCCCCTATCTAGACTCTGCGTATATAGGCTATAACTGCATTAATTAGCATCCTTGGATGGGTTGTTATAGGTTGGTACCCCAGACGTTGTCCGCCTTTCGTCCGTCTATTTCATAAGTTGTTTGTAGTATTCGTGTAGTATTGTATATTACCTTTGTGGTCCTGTGTGGCCTTGTATTGACTCTGGAACATAGATGGTGGGTTATTTGGGGAATGTCCGCGTGACCCGGACATAGAGATGATCCTTTTAGGCTGGTTATGTCTACTGAGTAGTTGTTGGGTCTGTGCAGGGCTGATAGGAGTTGTTGTGAGCCGTTGGGCCACTTTTATATTTGTGTGCGAGCATATCATCCATGAAAAAGGCTTTCCCCTACATTTTTTACTATAGTTTTTGCTGTGAGCCATTACCGACAGTTTTTTAAAATTTGCATGGCCCTGGGGGACCATTTTTAGTACTGTTGTTGATAGAAAAGGGGATTTTTGGATGTTTTCGCACTGATTTTATTACTGGTACTTATCTCTGTGGGGCAGACTAGTCTCTACGGGGCAGAGCACCAGACTTGATTTTATTACTGATACTAGTCTCTGCGGGGCTGAGCACTAGAGTTGATTTACTACAGTTTTATACCTGGTTACGCCCGGGCACCCTTGGAGGGGTTTTTGAGGCACTTTCTACTACTTTAGTCCTGGATGGGGTCTGGGCATGCATATTCAAGACTTGGTCTCTATCTTGATCCCGGACTTGCTTCCGGATGACATGTCTTGATACTGAGTTGTAGTATGGGGTCAGGGACCTCCATGGACATTGCCACTCCGTGCCTAAGGCTTCGGGCTGCGTGCACTGGAGGGAAGGGTATACGGTGGAGTAGAGGTATACAGGCTGAGTCCTTCTATGGAACCTGCCTGTTGGGCCTGATTGGCACCGAAGGAGGTACATACAGAGGTTCTATTTCATGCATTGGATTCCACCTTGTTTTTTGTGTGTTCAGTGTACGCTCAGGTAGTATGGGATGCTGGAGGGTTTGTTTTCACTTGATTGTGTTCCTCAATTGTATGGACGGCCATTGGGACTGTAGGTAGACTATATTTACTCCTGTTTTTACTTAGAGCTTGTCTTGGCACCCGGTTCTTGAAAGATTAGTGATGGATAGCCTGTTGAGGCTTTGGCTGTGGGGTTTTTGATTATAGAGAGGGCTTTAGAGTTCTATCTTATTGAGGCACTTTTGTGTGGCCTTCTGATCAGAGTGTGAGACTCTGGTTCTATTCTTGTGGGAAGCTTAGTGGTATCTCTCGGTTATTGTGGCCTAGTTATTTCATCCTAGGGTTGTACTTCTGAGGTGATTCCCTGGTTATGCTATCATATTATTGGATTGGTGTTATGATTTCCTTATACTGGTTGATTCCATTTTGAGTATGTTAGACTGCTCTCTGTCTTTTCCTTCCACTTGAGGTTACCGGTATACCGCTAGTTTCTCAATCCTCTCTCTACTTACTTATATTGTTGTGCAAGGACTCCAGGTGTGTTCTCCTTTCCTTCACCTGTGATTCTGTGTAATTGTATCTCTGTGCTAACATGTGTTACTTGAAGCTCTTGGTTATGGATGATCTGTGCTAGCCCCTTGTGCCTTGATCATTGCCTCAGTGACTGCTTTCTTGCTATCTATTACTTATTGCTTTTATATCTTATATGCGCTCAGTCGGCCTATGATACCTACTGAGTACCCATGGTTTTGGTGCTCATACTATACTTCTGCACTTTTTTATGCAGATATTAGCTGAGCTTTCGCCGTTGATAACATTGGAGACTCGAGCAGCTTTTGGATCTTTGAGACTAGGGTGAGCGCCTGACGATCGGGGCTTGTCTACATCTCATCTGTTGTACTTTTGCTCCTTGTACTTTTGGAGGCAATTTATGTTGTATTTTGTTACTACTAGCTCTTGTATCCTATTAGAAGCTTCTGTACTATTGATACCAAGTCTTGGGGTTGGTGTAGTTTCCTTTATGTATTTATATTTGAGTTTTGCTTTCGCCTATTTCTCCTTGTTGATGCATTTTGGTTAGGTAGTAGCCCATTACTAACCGTTCTGGGCTACAGGAATTGGTTCGCCTACTGGGGATTGTAGGTGCCATCATGACTTGAGAAATCGGGTCGTGACAGCTTGGTATCAGAGCTCTAGGTTCACCGGTGTCATGGTACAGAAGAAAGTGTCTAAGTAGAGTCTCGTGGATCGGTACGATGACGTTCGTATCCTATCTGCGGGAGGCTACAGGGCATTGTTAGGAAAAGTTTCATCTTTTTGGCTCCTCATCGTGTATTCCTAGCTCTATTGACTTCTAAACTTTGGTTCTTTATTCATTCTGAGATGCCTCATACGAGTGCGATAGTGGTTGGTGCCGAGGCTTCTATGCCTGTGGTAAGGTGCTGGAGGTATTGGGAAATTGTGCGATTCTTTTTGAGATCGCATACGATAGTGATTGGATTGGACAACGTGAAGTATGCCTTGAAATAGTGCCTCGGGAGCTCCTCGCTCCTTTGAGATGTGGTTAACGTATTGTTGTTGGATTTAGCTGCCATTTGTTATTGTTATTGGCCTCATTTTTACGCTTTGGAGTTGGCTGGTCGCGAGTGTGACATTAACACCTTATCAAATGGCTATGGCTCGTTCTTGCAGCCTCGTCGATTCAAGCAATTGTTCCATTACCTTGGTTGGTCAGCCTTCATAGAGACGTATTTGGGGATTCAGTTTAAAGTATTTGTTTTGTGTGATTCAGAGCTTCCCGGAGTAGTTTGAGTCTGGAGGACATCGTTCCTGCAGCTAGTCATCGGATGACAGGTAGGTTATGGTTTTCCCCTATCTAGACTCTGCGTATATAGGCTATAACTGCATTAATTAGCATCCTTGGATGGGTTGTTATAGGTTGGTACCCCAGACCTTCTCCGCCTTTCATCCGTCTATATCATACGTTGTTTGTAGTATTCGTGTAGTATTGTATATTACCTTTGTGGTCCTGTGTGGCCTTGTATTGACTCTAGAACATAGATGGTGGGTTATTTGGGGAATGTCCGCGAGACCCAGACATAGAGATGATCCTTTTAGGTTGGTTATGTCTGCTGAGTAGTTGTTGGGCCTGTGCAGGACTGATAGTGGTTGTTGTGAGCCGTTGGGCTACTTTTATATTTGTGTGCGAGCATATCATCCAAGAAAAAGGCTTTCCCCTGCATGTTTTACTATAGTTTTGGCTGTGAGCCACTACCGACAGTTTTTCTAAATTTGCATGGCCCTGGGGCCCTTTTTAGTACTGTTGTTGATAGAAAAGGGGATTTTTGGATGTTTTCGCCCTGATTTTATTACTGGTACTAGTCTCTGCGGTGCTCTATTTTATTAATGATACTAGTCTCTGCGCGGCAGAGCACCAGACTTGATTTTATTACTGATACTAATCTCTGCTAGGCGGAGCACTAGACTTGATTTACTACAGTTTTAGACCTGGTTACGCCCGGGCACCCTTGGAGGGGTTTTTGAGGCATTTTCTACTACTTTAGTCCTGGACGGGGTCTGGGCATGCATATTCGAGACTGGGACTCTATCTTGATCCCGGACTTGCTTCCGGATGACATGTCTTGATACTGAGTTTTAGTATGGGGTCAGGGACCTCCATGGACCTTGCCACTCTGGGCCTGGGGATTCGGGCTGCGTGCGCCGGAGAGAAGGGTATACGGTGGAGTAGAGGTATACAGGCTAAGTCCTTCCATGGAACCTGCCTACTGGGCCTAATTGGCACCGGAGGAGGTACATACAGAGGTTCTATTTCACATCATATCATATCATGCATTGGATTCCACAATTATTTGTTGTGTGTTCAGTGTACGCTCCGGTAGTATGGGATGCCGGAGGGTTTGTTTTCACTTGATTGTGTTCCTCGATTGTATGGGCGGCCGTTGGGACTGTAGGTAGACTATATTTACTCTGTTTTTACTTAGAGCTTGTCTTGGCACCCGATTCTTGAAAGATTAGTGATGGCTAGCCTGTTGAGGCTTTGGCTGTGGGGTTTTTGATTATTGAGAGGGCTTTAGAGTCCTATCTTATTGAGGCACTTTTGTGTGGCCTTCTGATCAGAGTGTGAGACTCTGGTTCTATTCTTGTGGGAAGTTGAGTGGTATCTCTCAGTTATTGTGGCCTAGTTATTTCATCCTAGGGTTGTACTTCTGAGGTGATTTCCTGGTTATGCTATCATATGATTGGATTGGTGTTATGATTTCCTTATACTGGTTGATTCCAATTTGAGTATGTTAGACTGCTCTCTGTCTTTTCCTTCCACTTGAGGTTACTGGTATACCGCTATTTTCTCAATCCTCTCTCTACTTACTTATATTGTTGTGCAAGAACTCCAGGTGTGTTCTCCTTTCCTTCACCTGTGATTCTGTGTAATTGCATCTCTGTGCTAGCATGTGTTACTTGAAGCTCTTGGTTATGGATGATCTGTGCTAGCCCCTTGTGCCTTGATCATTGCCTCAGTGACTGCTTTCTTGCTATCTGTTACTTACTGCTTTTATATCTTATATGCGCTCAGTCGGGCTATGATACCTACTGAGTACCCATGGTTTTGGTGCTCATACTACACTTCTGCACTTTTTTATGCATATATTAGCTGAGCTTTCGCCGTTTATAACGTTGGAGACTCGAGCAGCTTTTGGATCTTTGAGACTAGGGTGAGCGCCTGACTATCGGGGCTTGTCTACATCACATCTGTTGTACTGTTGCTCCTTGTACTTTCGGAGGCAATTTATGTTGTATTTTGTTACTACTAGCACTTGTATCCTATTAGAAGCTTATGTACTATTGATACCAAGTCTTGGGGTTGGTGTAGTTTCCTTTATGTATTTATATTTGAGTTTTGTTTTCGCTTATTTCTGCTTGCTGGTGCATTTTGGTTAGGTAGTATCCCATTACTAACCGTTCTGGGCTACAGGAATTGGTTCGCCTATTGGGGATTGTAGGTGTCATCATGACTTGAGAAATCGGGTCATGACATTTAGATGTTACTCCTTAATAATTAATTCTTTGTATAGTATTTTTTCCGGTTATCTTCTCTAACTTTCTTTTATCTTATTCCTTTAGGTTTGGCGATGGGAACACAATCTGGGTCCGGCTCTAATACATGATAAATCTAGAGCTAATCTAACAGAAAATACAGGCTTGCCAACGTCTAGACCGTGATGAAATGGCTATCCAGCTTAAAGAATAAAACTAGGAAAGTAGATGAAGAGTAATAGCAAAGACTATGCAATGAAGTTATTATTTCAAGAGCAACATAATTTCGACTGGCTCACAGACATGAAATTGAAAAATCAACTAAAAAGGGACAGAAAAATATCACGAAGCGAGCTAGGGAGTTTTTTTAGGACTTCGGATATGTTAAATTATTCGTCCCTTCAAAAGAAGCATCCAAAAAAATCAAAAGAAGATATAAATATTATAAGAATTAATCTGAAAAACCCCATTATTACAAAAGAAGATTTAAAAAAATATAAAACCACTAAAGGTGGCACTAAATCTAAAAAAAATAATACTGATAAATATTGGAACTGTGGAAAGTTTGGTCACCGAGCCAGAGATTGCCGAGTACCTAATAAAAGAAAAGATAAAATAAATATGTTAGAACTTGAGCAAGAAGTCAAGAATAAATTATATTTTATTCTTGAGAAAAATGAAAATAGTTCTTCCTCTAAAGACAGCCTTAGTGACGAAGATCAGCTTAATATCGCATATAGTTCTGACAGCATTGAGTTAAGTAATCATTGGGAATGCAGCGGCACAATTTGCACTTGTGATAGCCGCTCTATAAATGTCATTACTAATAGTAACCTTTAGATTTTCTTTGAGATGATTGACCATATTGATGCACATGATCTTAAAAGAAAATATTTAATAGAACTAAAAAATATAGTTCTTAATTAATAACCGGATAAAGAAACTATTGAACCCTTTAATATGAAAAATGTATTAAATAAATTTAAAGAACAAAGGTCTGACACAACACTACAAGATCTTCAGACTGAATTATTACACATAAAAAGGGAAGTCAAGGAGGTTAAGCAAAGACTTGACCAACTAGAAACAGAATCACTTACCTATAAAATTATAAAAGATTTAAAGTCTAAGCAAGAACCAGTTTCATATGAGCCTGGAGAAACGTCAAAATTAGAAAAAGATGAGGAAGAAGAAATAGAGTCCCTAGAAGGAACACTAGAAATCAAATCAGGAATTAAAACAATTTCAATAGTTAAATCCCAGAGTTACCATATACCTATTACATTAGTCATAAATAATAATTATACTATTCATAAAATTGCATTATTAGATACAGGTGCAGATCAAAACTACATAATTGAAGGAATAATTCCTACTAAATACCTCAAAAAAAGTACTACCCGATTATTCTCTGCAACAGGCGAAAGACTCAAGATGAATTATAAACACCACAGGGCACACATGCAATAATGAAATATGTTTTATTAATGACTTTGTAATAATCAAGGATATAAATGAAGAAATAATATTAGGTATCCCTTTTATAACTCAAATAAAACCAAACGTCACCGCGTTAGATGGCATACACACCACGGTGTTAGGAAAAGAAATTATTTTCCCTTATCTAAATAGTATGTCAAAAGAAGAAAGTGACTTTGTAAAAGATAAAACTATCTTTAGAATAAATTTACTTTCACAACAAATAAACTATTTAAAAGATGAAATAAAAATTAAGAGAATCCAATCATCTTTAAAAACTTCGGAAATGAAAGCCAAAGTTAAAAGCCTCCAAGATATCATCGAATAAGAGGTTTGTTCAGACTTTCCTAATGCCTTTTGGGAAAGAAAAAGACATATTGTTTAAGTCATCCCCACTAAGGCAAGACCTATCCAAATGAACCATGAGTTAATGGAATATTGTAAAAAGGAAATCAATGATTTACTTGATAAAGAAATTATTAGACCTTCCAAGTCACCTTGGAGTTGCTCAACATTTTATGTCAACAATAGTGCAGAAAAGAAAAGAGGATCCCTAAGACTGGTCATAAATTATAACCCTCTTAATAAGGTTTTAAAATGGATTAGATAACTGATACCCTATAAAAGAGATCTTCTTAAAAGAACCTATTATTCTAATATTTATAGTAAATTTGATATGAAATCAGGATTTTAGAAGATACAAATAGCCAAAAAAGATAAATATAAAACATCCTTTAATGTACCTTTTGGACAATATGAATGGAATGGAATGCCATTCGGATTAAAGAATGTACCATCTGAATTTTAAAATATTATGAACAATATATTTAATTGTAATGACCCTTCAGGCCATTTTTGCATTTTCACCTTTCTTGTACTGTTAGAGCTTGCCTGTAGTGGCCCCAAGTTTTTTATGGCTTGCTGAGACCAGTATTTCAGTGCCCGGGCCATTTGTTTGGTCTTTTTGGTCGTTACTTGTTAGCTTTAGACTTTGGAAATCATTGATTTCAGTCAACATTCTTGGTGAACGTGCTTAGAATCAAATTCTGACAGTTTCATTAGTTGCGAATCATGCACTTTGGTCTAGTGGGACCTTTGGTCGGGATCCAGGAGCTTTTCAGCTTGGAATTCTCTCTCATCCTGTGTTTTCAGGCCAATTAGGCTTGTTTGGTTGACTTTGGTCAACATTTGGAGAAGACGGCTTCGGATGAAAATTTTGTCAGCGCAGTTAGCTCTGGAATATCGAGTTTAGTCTAGAGAGACCATTAGTTTGAGTCCCGAGGCTTCTAGACTTGATTTCGGCCCTTGAGTTCCGTTTTGAGAATAGTTGGCCTAAAGGTTGATTTTGGGAGCGGGGCCCACTTTTCATTAAATCGACCTTCGATAGGATTTTCATTAATTTCATTGGATCTAGAATTCCATTTCTAGTTGAATAGCTTAGGTCGTTTGTGTTTGCGGGACCCCGGATGAGTTCCTGAGGGTCCATCGAAGTTAAATCTTGTTGTGGCTTTGTTGTTGGCAGTTGTTGTCATGGCAACAACTTGGCCTTCACCTACGCATTGGCATGGCTGCCTACGCAAAGGGAAAATTAGTTTCCCATCTGGTTGGCCCTCACCTACGCGTGGGGCTGGCCTTCTACGCGCAGGGCAAGGACCAGCTTCCCCAACTTTGGCCTTTGCCTACGCGATGCCTTGGCCGCGTTTGCATAGGCCAAGGATGGCATCTATAAGTTGGCATTTCTCTTCTTTTTTCTTCAATCTCCCAACATTTCCAACTCGTCCTCCATTGTCAAAGAACCCCAAAACCTCCATACTTCACCATTATTATTCCCAACTAATTGGAGGATGTTATTGTGACGATCCTTGCTCATTAAATTGATTTCTAAAGCTAGTAAGTAACCTCTTTAATTTCCATTTCCTCCATTGATTCACGCTTTAATTTCATAATTGGTGGGCTATTTTGAAGCCCCAATTGTTGTCCATTTTTGCTCAAATTTTGAGCATGTTCTCTCGGGATTGTAAGGAATATATGAGTGTTTTTCATTTTAGGTTGCGAGGCCCACGGGCTTATTTGTGACCCAGATTTTGTTCTGATTATGTTTATAGCATTATGGGTATTTTTGGTCACGTTTTGATGTCTAGATTGTTGTGTTGATAGTGTTTTCATGAATTGGAACTTCCTGGATCAGTTCGAGCTTGAACAACGTCGTCCCTGCAACTAGTCATTAGACGACAGGTAGGTTATGATTTTCCCTACCTAGACTCTGCATATATAGGATATAAATGCATTAATTAGCATCCTTGGGTTAGTTTTATAGGTTAGTACCCTCAGACCTTGTCCACCTTTTATGTCCATTTATTTCATACGTGATTGTAGTATTCGTGTAGTATTGCTATATTACATTTGTGGCCCTGTATGGCCTTTGTATATGCCTCTGGACCATAGACGGTGAGATATTTGGGAATGTCCACGAGTCCTGGACATATAGATATTGCTTTAGGTTGGCTATCCGTGTTGTAGAGCTGTTTGTGCCTGTGCAGGGCCGATAGGAATGTTTGTGAGCCATTTTGGGCTAGATCTATTGTTTGAGAGCATATCATTCATGAAAAAGGATTTTTCTGCATGTTTTACTACTATTTTGGCTTTAGGCCTACTATCACCAGTTTTCTAAACTTTGCATGGCCTCGCAGGCCCATTTTTGGTATAAATAATGATAAAATGAGATTTGGTAATGACTGGTGGATTTTCTCAAGATAAAAGTGGTACTATGTTGATTTTCTTACTGGTTTTCTTACTGATACTAGACTCGACTACGCTGGAGTGCTAGACATGTTTTATGATGGTTTTAGATCCGGCTACACTCTGGGCACCCTCTAAGAGGGTTATTGAGACTTGATTACCGATTTAGCCCCAAATACACTTGGGGCACCCTTTGACGGGTTTTTGAAACTACTACTACTGAATTAGACCCGGTTTGAGTTTGGGCATGTACTTCGAGATCTAGACTATTGACTTATACAATTGAGATTCGCGATATTTGTATGTGGTCTATGAATAGACCCATGGACCCTATCATTCCTAGACCCCAAGCTACGAGTTGAGGGTGCCGGAAGAGGGGTATACGACATAGTTGAAGTATACGGGCCATGTCCTTCCATGTGTCCTACCTCTATTGGGCCTTATAGGTATCGGAGGGGGTAACATACGGGTCTATTATCACACCAGATTCATCATAAATCATCATGCATATTGCATTCCAATTCCACACTTGTTTACTGTGTGCTCAGTGTACACTCCGGTTGTATGGGTGGCCGGAGGGTTTATTTTCACATGATTGCATTCCTCGGCTGTATGGGTGGACGTTTGGACTGTATGTAGATTATATTACTCCTTTCGTACTGTAAAGCATGTTTTGACCTTGGGCTATTAGCGGATTGGTAGTTTCTCGCCTGTTGAGGCCCTGGTGATTCAGATTGTGTTTATTGAGAGGCTAGTGGGACTTAGATTGTTGAGGCGCTGTCTTTGTAGCCTTCTGAGTGGTTGTGGTCTATCAAATGTTATTCTTTTCATGGTTTTTATTAGTGGATCTCGATTCTTGTGGCTTAGTTATTCCATCCTAGGGTTGCACCTGAGAGACTGCTTTCTCTCTATACTTATCTTGTAATTAGGCTTGGCATGATTCTGTTCATATATTGATTCTAACTTGAATATGTTGGCTTGTTTTCCTCCTTCCCCTTTTACTTGAGGATACCGGTATACATCCCTTATCTTTAAACTCTCTCTCTGTTTATATATTGTTGTTGCAAGGATTCTAGGTGCGTTCTTCTTTATCTCACATGTGTTTCTGTGTATGTATATCTTCTGTGGCTAGCATAGTCTGTTTGTATTCTTGTTGACTTCTATACATGCTAGTTTCCTTGTGCTTCCTCTTTGTTTCTGTGACTGCTTCCCTTGTATTCTTCTTATTACTATTTTTATATCTTATATGCGCTCAATCGACAGATGATCCCTACTGGGTACCCGTTGCTTAGCAATTGGTACTCATACTACACTTCTGTATCTTTTTGGTGCAGATATTAGTGTGAACTTTTGGGGTTGATTGCGTGAAGACTCGTGCAGCTTTTGGATATTCGAGACTAGGGTGAGCACCGAACGACCGGGTCTTGACCACATCTCATCTTTTTTACTGTTACTCTTTGTACTTTTGGAGATAGTTGTACTTATTATTTTGTTACTTCTAGCACTTGTATTCTATTAGCAGATTTTGTACTGTCGATACCAAGTCTTGGGGTTGGTATAGTTTTCTTGTATATTTATACGATCGGGTTATTTGCTTCCGAATTGTATTTATCTTATTATACTCCCGCTTATTTCAGCTTATCATGCGTATTGGTTAGGTAGTAGCCCATTACTAACCATTATGGGCTAGTGGAATCGGTTCGCCTACTAGAGGGTTGTAGGTGCCATCATGACCTAAGAATTCAGATCATGATAGTAATCAATATAGTCATATTTCTATAGTTTATATAGATGATGTTTTAATATATTCAGAAGATATTGATCAACACTTTAAACATATTCAAACCCTTTTAAAAGTTGACCTATCTGCATTGTAAGCCCCCCTTTGAAAACGTAGCTTGTTCCTTTCCCTCCAGAAGTTTGTTACCACCATAGCAAAGACACTACAAATGATGGCACTGAAACCAGTTTTCCTCTTGAATCTCCTCAGTCCAAGTACAAATAGCTTTGGTTATACCCAACCAACACAACACCTGAGTCCATAAAGAGCCAGTGATAGAGCACAAAAAGAAGAGGTGATCGAGTGTTTCCTCTGCCATATCACAAAAAACATAGTTGGGGGGTATCTGAATGGAGAACTTTAATAATATATCTACCATGGCAAGTCTCTGTTGTATCACCAACCATACGATGAATTTATATCTGGGATGAATGTTGGGATGGAGGGATATACTCTTCCAGGCTACTTTAGGATGATGTGGGAGCATGGCAGTGTTCATTTTTCGAATGGAGAACTTCTGGTTGATCATCACTTGTTGCAATCGACCCTGCAAGTCCCCTTGTAGCGATGGAGACTGCATTATGTGTTGACGAGCTTCAAAAATCTTCCTAATAACCCAAGTATCATTCCGGGGTACCGCACAATCCTCAATCGTCGTGTTCTTCATATAATATGTATGGACCCATCGAATCCAAAGGCAATCTTTCTTAGCAGCCAATGCACACAAATGCTTCGCTATTGCTCCTCTATTCCAGGTGATCAAATGAATAACATTGAGACCCTCCGCAGAACTCGGGAGACACACCTTTTCCCAAGACACTAACACGTTCCTCGACCCTAGCACATCACCCGTTCAAAAGAAAGTTCTACAGATGCTATTTATCATCTTCATAATTCACTTTGGAAGAAGAAACACTTGGGCCCAATACGTTTGGACCCCAAAAAGAACTGCTTGGATCAATTGAAGTCGCCCGGCATAGGATAGGAACTTTGCAGACCAGCATGTTATCCTCTCAATAATTCACACTACAAGGGGCAAGCATTGATTCACAGTCAATTTTTTGGAAGAAAGAGGCACCCCCAAGTAAGTGAATGGAATAGAGCCTTCGCAGAACTGTAGCATATGGAGGATCTCTTGCTTCACTGACTCCTTAACTCCAGACAGATACACAGAGCTTTTGTCAGGGTAGGCTTGTAAGCCAGAGACAACAGAGAACTTGTGGAACGCTTCCTGCATAATCTCAATAGATTGAAGATCAGCCTTGCAAAACATTAATAGGTCATCGGCAAAACAAATATGCATGACCCCTAGTTTCTTGCACCTAGGATGGAACTAAAAAAGCTTATTCGTTGCCAAGCCACTTGTTCCCTTTGTAAATACTCCATAGCTATGATGAAGAGGTAAGGTGACATGGGGTCACCTTGCCTAATTCCTCTCTTTCCCAAAAAAAGCTTTGCCAAGCCACCACTTATCACCAAGGAGTAAGAAACTGTCATAATACACTCCATAACACATTGAATAAACTGATAAGGAAACCCCAGTTCTGCCATCATGCTCCTTAGAAAACCCCACTCAATAGAATCGTAGGCTTTTCGAAGGTTGACCTTCATCACACATCTTGGAGAAAGGCCCTTCCTTGAGTACCATTTCAAAATTTCATGACTAAACAGAATGTTATCCAGGATACTTATTCGCTCAACAAAAGTAGTTTGAGAGGGATTGATCAAAGAATTTATCACCCCCTTCATCCTCTTAGTAAGAACCTTTGTGACAATCTTGTAAATAGTAGAACAATAGGATATAGGCCTAAAGTCTTTTACCAAGGTAGGATTCTTGCTCTTAAGGATAAATGTGATAGCAGTAGAGCTAAAGGACTAAAGCATCTTACTAGTAGAGAAGAATTCGTTCACTGCCTTGAGAGTATCATCTTTCACAATGTCCCAGTGTCGAGTAAAAAACTCAATAGGATAGCCATCAATTCTCGAGGTTTTATCCTTAGGCATTCCATTTATTGCTGTCATAATTTCAGCATCAGTTACCTGCGCAACAAGGTGGAGTTTCTATTAGTGCGTAGGACAAGGCCCCCTACTTATCACCTCTCTACTTGGGACTTGAAGTTCATCTGCAGCTGACCCCATGAGATTAGTGAAGAAAGTAACAAATTCAGCCTTAACTTGTGCCAGATCATTCAACTTGGTTCCTGTGTCATCATATATAGAATAGATAGAGTTCCTGCAAGTTCTGATCTTCCATTGGGCATGGAAGTACTTTGTATTTGCGTCTCCATATTTTACCCAATTTGCTCTTGATTTCTTCCTGAGGGCTTATTCCTCCACATCACACCATTTGTGAATATCCAGTAGTACTATCTGCTCCTTTTCTACTAATAGTTGGTTCATTGGTTGCCTAGCTATTTGATCCTGTATAATCCCCAGTGTCTGTCGTTCCACTTGAAGATGTTGACTGTAGGATGCCATGTAGCTATTCAACTCTGTTAAAGCCACCTTCAAAGCCCTGAGTTTCTACCACAGCTGACTTATATTAGATCCTTTAAAGGATTTCTGCCAAACAGTAGTGAGGATCCCTCGAAACTCAGGATGTTGCAGTATAGAGTTGAACAATTTGAAAGGCTTGGGGTGGAGGGTCATTGGAGGTCTGTAATCAATTAAAATTGGAGAATGGTCAGATACCCTTGGATTGAAATAATCAGCTTCCACATGTCCATAGGATTGGATCCATTGGAAGTTTCCTAGAGCCCAGTCAATCTTAGAGTATACTCGATTACCTTGTTGTTGTTTGTTACATAAGGTGAAATGCCAACCTTTCCCCTTTAAAGGTGTGAGATTTAAATTGTCTAGACAATCCCCAAAGTCTTGTGTCTCAGCATCAGTTTCTGCAGAACCCAATCTATCCTCAGTAGAGAGTAGGGTATTGAAATCACCACAGAGCAACCATTCCCCTACAATGGATTGCCCAAGTAGCTTCAAATCTTCCCACAAGCTCTTTTGTTCCAGCAGCTCATTTTTAGCATACACAACAGTGAAGAAAGTTGTAAAAGATGTTGCACAGTTCACTACCTTACAGTGAATGAATTGCTCCCTTGTTGCTAGAATGTCCACATGAATTGAAGAACTCCACATCAACCAAATTCTACCATTTGGGGCCATAGGGTAGTTACACCCATAGTTCCACCCGGGTACAACCTTTACAAAATTCCAGGAGATTTTGACTCCTTCACCCTCATCTCTATACAACCAAACAAATCAACGTTGTTTTTCTACAACAACAGCTTCAGCTCTTTTTGCTTCAGGGGTTAGTTGAGGCCCCTGATATTCCAAGTAGCTACAGTCATGGGGGGTTGAGGGAGTTCTTTGGATCACTGGATTGCCCCATATAAGTGACACCATTGTAAAGACTCCCAAACATGTTCCTTGTACTAATGATTGTACACTACTGCACTGCCTGCACATCAAATGTGGGTACAATCTCAGTAATAACAGTTGCACTCGACACAACAGGAGTAGGAGACTTGTCCTTTCGGATAGGATCATCTTTGGCCTTCCAGTCTTGTATTTTTGGCCTCCTTCGTCGTCTATTCCTCCTCCTCCAACTTTGAGCCTTTTGATACCCTCCCTCTTCTTCCATAACAACCACCTCATTCCAACAGTCCACCTTCTGATGACCGAAGTGTAGACACCCCCGTGCAATAGCTAGGTCTCCATTCATAATCAATAACCTGATGTAAGGTACCCATATGAGTTTTGATCTCGATAGACTCAAGTAATGGTTGCGAGATATCAGTCTCCACTAACACCCGTGCATAAGAGATCCTTTCCATATCAACTGTTATATTATCCGTGTAAAGAGGCCATCCCACAGCACTAGCAACCTTGCTCAAACCTCCTTTCGACCAGTAGCCCACTGGTAACCCAGGGAATGTTACCCATAATGGAATGGTGGTGATACAATTAGGATCAAACATAAAATTGATCTTCCAATATTGGATAATGAAGGGCTTATTATGGAAAGTATAGGGTCCTCCCAGCAATATCTTCTCACACTCGTCAATTTTGTCAAATCGGAAAATAAAGTAGCCTGAATCATGGGTAAAAATCTGGGGTTTTGCTAAAACAATCCAGGCATGTTTCACGTAGTTCTCCATAGTTTTTGTATAGGGTTTATCACCCATAACAAACCCTATTAAAGTTGATTGCCAATATAGCTCCTGGGGTTTCACATCCTCCACATCAATAGTCACAACCATCTTCCCCTGTTTTGTACTAGGCAGAACATACAAGTGAGGTTTACCCTTTTGGGGCAATCGATTCCCTGGAAGTCAGGCTTTGCCACCAGAGTGGGGTTGGATGAGGTGTCTACCTCTGAGAACTGTAATTTTCTCACCGCTGGAATGCCATCCTCCATTCCATAGTCCTTCAAGTGAAGGGAGTTCTGCAAATCAGAGTACGAAACATTAACGACGGAAGGAGGAACTCCCACAGGTAACTGAGGGTAAAGATCGCTGCTTTCCATTCGCCGGTATGATTAACTTCGCCATAGTGGACCTTCCAGCCGTCAAAATTGCTAAAGCCATGATTTGGGTGACTCAATTGCACGTTAGCAGACCTTTGCTAAGGTGCACCGAGCTGAATAGCTGAGTCTTGTCCTCTCATTACTAGTGTAGGCATTAAAAAACAATCATTTGATTTTCTTTCTTGCTCTCCCTTAGAAGCAGGAAAGGATTCTATCTATCTACCTAGCTTTGGTAGATTTCCCCCAACGCAATCCATAGAAATTCCAAGAATCCCTTGGTGGATAAGTCTGACGACTCAGCAGCAGTGCAGAATTGAGTTTCTTGTCTGGTGGATCTGATCGCGGATAGGTAATTATATAAAAAATATACACATTTTCGCAATGAGAAAATTGTGGAGAGAACACAGAAAGTGCAGACATAGACTTTGAGAGTTCCACACTACTGGAGTCCTCCTCGAAAGACTCCTTCTTTATATATGTGAGTGGTGTCACTCTCTTTATCCGAACTAGTAGATCCGGATGATGAGTCTTCCCCCTCTTCAGACTGGGGGGAAGTATGCTCTGATGTTTTCTCCTGCTCGGGTGCGTCATCTTCTCCCTTTTCATAGTGAGATGAAGATGACATCACCATCTTCCTCTTTATCAACCGAACAAGGGGGATGTTGTCTGATTCACTCCGCTCGCCTTCCGAATCAAATTGATCCTTCAAATGAGTAGTGACTACTTTTTCTTTTGCTTTCCAAGATCCCCCTCATCATGATGGAGTTGGTTGTGCCATTTAGTACCTACAGGTGAAGTACGTTAGTAAATCAAACCAAAAATGAAAAACAAAAAAGGTAGAAATTTTTTACAGATTTTAAGCCTCTCATGGGCGTGGGAGGTCTGACATCCCGTTGGAATGGGTATCAGAATAAGACAATGGGTTTTATGGAATAATTTTGCTCCCATGGTGGTTTTCCATGGGCTTTGGAGGTCCGACGTCCCATCAGAATCGGGCGTCGGAATTAGACAGAAGCCTTTTCAGGCAACGGTCCCTTTCCTACCCCCTGATCCAACACCTGTTGTGCCTATAATGGCTCGTCCTCCCAGCCCGTGGGATAAAGACAACACACATTCATCTCTTGTGATCCACACCCTTTTGTTTCAAAATACTTTCATAAACCTAATTTCAAACATGTTATACTCATCTCCTCAAACACCCTCATAGAGCAACCATAGCAAATCAACAACCCTAATCCCTAGCATACAATTACAACAACACATACACATTAACACTGTTCTATCTAGGGTTCATTATATGCAATATTTCACACGCATAAGAACCCATAGACATCATCACATCAACATATCTTGGTGATAAACTTAAGAATGTAAAATTGTACTTACTTTGTGGGTAGAAGTTGTTGACCTCTTGAGTGACTTTGTGGAAAGTGTGTGAGTGACTTGTGAAGTTGAACCTTGGATGGAACTTTTAAAGGGGAAGATTTGCTTGTTAATGGGTTTAAGGAAGGGAAGTAATTATGGGAGTGGATCGTGTGGGAGGGTGGATGTGAGAAGTGGGAGAGAATTGTTAGAAGAGGGAATTTGAATGTGTTTGACCCCAATTCAATGAGATCAAATCATCTTAAAATGTGGGTAAAGGGGAAAGGGAAATCCGGGTTGGGTCGGGTTAGAGCAATCAAAATTATAAAAATTATTGACCATTTGACCAACCCAGATGATGGGTTAATGCAATACCTGTGGGGCTCATGATGTCCCATCTAAATAGACTTACCTAGGCATTGGAGACCCTATTTCCCATGCCCTTCAAGGTTAAGACTTCCCAACATTTTGGGATGTGGGAATAGGCCAGTGGATTTTCCCTTGCTTCTTTTGTTTGCACGCCCATTTCCCATGCATGTCGGGGATGCAACGGCCCATCGTGGCTGGATGTGGGAATGGAATAGTGAATTTTTATTAGGTATTCATAGTGGCATGCCCAATTTTGATAGGCGTGGGACATGTGATGTCCCGTTAGATGTGCCCGTGGGACCCTTTCTGTAGTTTTCTCTCTCTTCAACTTCACCAACTTCTGCACACTTAAAACAAATGTTATTTCATGGGTTGCCTCCCATGCAGCGCCTGATTTAACATCATGACACGATGTAGGTCACTTGACTACTCAGACTTCATCAAGTTTCCTTCACGGGTTGCCTCCCATGAAGTGTCTGATTTAACGTTGCGGCACAATGCAGGTCACTTCGTTAATCAGACTTCACCAAGCTCCCAAACTTAAACCACTTTGATTTCTTCAGCACCTCTCAAATAAGCTTTGACATGCTGAACATTTGCCTTGAACCGCTTGTTGTCATGGTTCTCAAGCTTTATAACACTATGTTGGGATACTTGCACCACTCAAAATGGCCCCATCCACTTAGGCTTAAGCTTGCCTGGAAACAAGTGCAGTTTCAAATTATAGAGTAGGACAAGCTTGCCCGGCTGAAAATCTCTCTTCTCAATCTTCCGGTCATGGTACATCTTCATCTTCTCCTTTTACAGAGCTGAATTTTGATATGCATTCTGAAGAAACTCATCCAGTTCATTCAACTTACCAAGCCACTGATAGGATGCGGCACACCAGTCTATGTTAAGCTTTTTAAGTGCCCACATGGCCTTATGCTCAAACTCCACTAGAAGATGACTTGCTTTTCCAAAGATAAGATTATAGGGAAACATACCTATAGGTGTTTTGTAGGTTGTCCGATACGCCCATAGGGCATCATCAAGCTTCGTAGACCAATCTGTTCTTTGTACATTAACCGTCTTTGCAAGGATGGATTTTATCTCTTGATTTGAGACCTCTACTTGTCTACTCTTTTGCGAACGATTAGTTGTTACCACACTGTGCCTCACCCTTTATTTCTCAAGTAGAGCCCTGAACAGCTTATTACAAAAATTAGACCCTACATCACTAATAACGTTTGCGGTGTGTTGAATCTGCAGAAGATGTTCCTTTTCAAGAATATTGCGACACTCTTGCCTTTATTGTTGGGAAGCACTACCGTCTCTACCTATTTTGACACGTAGTCAACAACAACCAATATATACCTCATACCATTGGACATCACAAAAGGACCCATGAAATTGATTCCCCATACATCAAACAATTCAATCACTAGAATAGGAGTGAGAGAAATCTCATGCATCCTTGATATACCCCCTTCCCTTTGGCATCGATTACAGGCCCTTGCGTGCATGAGCATCCTTGTGGAGGGTAGGCCATTAGTAGCCACACTGATTCCACCATGATATCCTCCTACTAGATAGGAATGGAACGCCTCAAGTATGTCTTCCATTTCTATCTCATCTATACATCTACGAATCATGGTGTCACCACACACTCGGAACAAATAAGGCTCTTCCCAGAAAAACTTCTTCATATCAGACATGAACTTCCTTCCCTGATGGATGGTCAGGTCCGAAAAAACTATATCACTTGATAAGTAGTTAGTAATATCCATGTACCATGGGATCAAATCCTGAGAAAAAGCCAATACATGTTCATCTGAGAAAGTATCATCAATCTCAAGCTCATCTTTCAGCTGCAACATAGCCTTATCTTCAAGTTTGGACAAGTGATAAGCCACCTGATTTTTAGTAACTTTGCGATTCTTGACTTCAAAGTCAAATTCTTGCAACAACAACACCTAATGAATTAACATAGGCTTAGCATCCTTCTTTTACATAAGATACCTGAGAGCTGCATGGTCTATATGCACTATCACCTTGGTGCCAAGCAAATAAGATCTAGCATAGTAAATCAGGTGAATAATATTATCTCGTCTCAGTCCTAGGACTTCTCCTAGCGCTACTCCACTAGAATCACTCATCACCTCAAATGGCTCAGACCAATCAGGCGCAACAATAATGGTTGCGAGATCAACTACAACTTTAGGCATCTGAATGCCTTCAAACATGCCTCATCGAACACAAACTTCATATCCTTCTCTAATAGTTTGCACAAGGGTTGTGCAATCTTAGAGAAGTTCTTTATAAACCAGCGATAGAACCCAACATGCCCTAAGAAATTTCGAATACCCTTCATTGAAATTGGAGGAGGAAATTTTTCAGTCACCTCTATCTTGGCCTTGTCAACCTCAATCCCATTTTTTGAAATTCGGTGGCCCAACACAATACCTTCTTTGACCATAAAATGACACTTCTCCCAGTTCAGTACCAAGTTGCACTCTTCACATATTTGCAACACACAACTCATATGGGATAAAGAATCACCAAATGAATCACCAAAAATAGAGAAATCATCCATGAATACCTCAATAGTGTCCTCCACCATGTTGGAGTAGATCAACATCATACATCTATGAAAGGTTGTTGGTGCATTACATAATCCAAATGGCATCCTCTTTAAAGCAAACGTCACATATGGACAAGTGAAAGTCATATTCTCTTGGTCTTAGGAGCAATCAAAATCTTATTGTATCCTAAGTAACCATCAAGAAAATAGTATCATTCTCTACCATCAAGACATTCTAACATCTGATCTATGAATGGAATCAAAAAATTATCCTTCTCATTCCATGAGTTCAGCATTCTATAGTCCATGTAAACACGCCAAACTGTAACTGGTCTCATAGGAATCAGCTCATTCTTAGCATTGGGAACCACAATGATTTCACCCTTTTTCAGTACATACTGAACTGGGCTCACCCACTTGCTATCTCCAATAGGGTAAACATGCCTGCATCCATCCACTTGATGATCTCCTTCTTGACAACTTCTTGCATAGGCTGATTCAACCTACGTTGATGCTCAATATCCAGAAAACAATTTGGCTCAAGCTGAATTTTGTGCATGCAGATGCCAAGTGGGATACCAATAATGTCAGCAATAGACCAACCAATGTCCCTTTTGAACCTCTTCAATACAGACAGAAGTGCTTTAACTTGCCTTTTTACTAAGTCAACTGCAATAATTACGTGCAAAGTGTTGTTGGCTCCCAAAAAATGTAACGCAAGTGTGATAGAAGTGCCTTGAGATCCAAGACTGGAGGCTCCTCAATAGATGGTCTGGCTGGTGAGGTTACTCTATTCTTCAAGTACAATAAAGCTTTCTTGGAGCATAAGAGTAAGAACCCATACCAGCAAGTTCCTCCACCATGTTAGCATACTCATCGATGTCATCCCCATCAAAGTTCCTCCACTATGTTATCATACTCATCGATGTCATCCCCATCAAAGTTCAAGATCACGACTGTAAGTGCTTCAACACCAAGTCATTCCTCAATCGGAATGGATAACTACTCTTCCTTTACCACATCAATCACTGAGACTACCCTCATGTCATTATGGTGCCTCATTGATTGGCACAGGTTGAAAGTTACTTCCTCATCATTTAGCCTAAATTTCATCTATACTCTCTCCAAGTCAACTAAAGCACGTCATGCGGCAAGGAATGGTCGCCCCAAGATGATGGGGACCTCAAAATCTACCTCATACTCTAGAATCACGAAGTCTGTTGGGAAGATAAAGGACTTCACTTTTAGAAGTACATCATACAAGATGCCCACTGGCCTCTTCACAGCGTGATTTTCCATCAATAGCCGCATTGTCATTGGTGTGGGTGCTCCTAAGCCCAACTATCTGAATACTTCCAAAGGCATTAGATTAATGCTCGCACCCAAGTCACATAGTGTCTTGGCAAAATAAAATGCCCCAATAGTTTAGAGAATAGTGAAGACTCCAAAATCTTCTCTTTTCTACACAAGAGAACGGGAAGCTATTGTACTACAATGGTGCAAATTATCTGCAGGCTCAAAACTGACAGTTCTCTTCTTTGTCACCAAGTCTTTCATGAACTTCAAATTTTCAGGCATCTGCTCTAGAGCCTCAACCAATGGAATATTAACCAAAAGTTGCTTCAACATATAGATATATTTTCTGTACTTGGCTTCTTCATCCTTCTTAGCTAGTCTCCGTAGGAAAGGAGCAAGAGGTTGAGGAATAGGCTTCAAGACTTCAGTAACCTCCTTCTCCTTCCTTATTGTCTCAGCTGGATCTTTTATAATTTGGCTTTCCTCATCACCATTTACGTAAGACTCAACCACAACTTCAACTTTATTGTTTTTAGGCTCAGTTTGCTCCTCAACAACTATAAGAATAGGAGGGTCAACAATCTACTTTTTGTTTCAAGTAGTCACCTCCATGAAATGTCTATCATTCTTTTGATTCAGAATTGTATCACGATCAATATTGGGCCTAAACTTTGAAGTTGGGAACACTGTTCTAGTTCAAGACTGGTTGACCACCTGGATTTTGTCATCTCTTCAAGATGAAGGTGTAAGTTTCTCTTTTGTTGTCCTGTGGGCGATCTGGAAGCAGAGGAACAAGTTAGTACATGAAAGAGCAGTTTTTGTTCCCTTAGAGATTACCTCCACTGCCTTTGAAGAACACTCTAGATTTCCAAAATCTGAATCAAAAGAAGAAGAGGCTCCGAAGGAGTGTCCTAGAGAAACATCCATGGATCTTAAAGCTCTCTGTATTAATTTTGATGTAAAATTAGGATGACATGTTCTTGTAAGGGAGCTTGGAAAGAGGGGCAAGAAGGTATGGAGTGGCATGGATAACATATAACACACAAAGGGTTTAAGTTGGAAGCAGCTACAAAATCGCTGAAGGCCATAAGTACACATTACATACAGAAGTACATGTCTTTGAGTATGCAATGAGATGGGTTTCACTAGTTTCTAAAGTCAGAATTTTGTTTAGAAATGACACCCCGATTAAGCAATATAAAGGTTGGGATTGATGTTAAGATCCAGACATGTCTATATGTTGCATGAATACCTGGATAATATCAAAAGATATCCAGGAAAGTTGTTAATTAAGAGTTCCTAGTTGAGTAGCGTCAGCTGCGAAGATGGCAGAAAAATGGCCATGATGACTTTCATGGATGTACTCAACTCTGCGATTTTATGATCAAACTTAAAGAGTTTGGGCTTGTCAAATATGAACCCTTGCTTCGCTAGAAAACTCTGTCTGTGTCAAGAAAAGTTATTGCTTCAATAATTTCTAAATAATGTGTTGTTTATCTTTCTCACATAGCATGTGTAAGGGATTGATATGGAGTTATCTAAATTTAATGGGAGAGAGATAATTATTTCTGAAATAAAAGAACTTGGAAAATGATTTGGAACTCACTAAATGTTGTTCTTTGCTACTGTAAGTTAAAATAGCTATGGAGCAAGAATAACAGATTGTGTACCTTTTAATCGCAGCGATAAAAATCGTTGTAATTGCCACCAAAAAAGAATTGTCCCAAGTCCACTTTAGATAACTAGGAAGAGGGAAGAGGATTTTTTTTTTGCTGTTCAGAAAAAAAAACTTGGCAGAAGAGAAGGTCTCGCTCTCTTCTTAATAGAACTAAGAACAAGGAACGTGAGAGTTTACATGGGAGGGAATTAACTTCCCACAAAAAATTGAAACCTACGATGGTTTTCTAGTAATTTCTTTTAAGTTTATCTCTTCTAAATGGGTCAGGTTGGGTCAGTCAACATGGGTGACTCACGACCCAAACTCAATATCCAACATCTCTCACTTCGCACATGATGGACTAAACCTAAACTAATACCATACTAATAGTACACACGGATAAATAGTTCGTGCGACCTGCAAGCATCAAGAGCTATACTTATTAAGGTTCAACAATAGCTCCACGTAGGAATTCAATCACTTGCGGAAACAATTCACTAATAACATGAGGATCATATTACTTGCAATATCCCAGACAACATTCGCTAATTCAGAAGCTAATTATTCAATCCCTCATTCTAAAAGAGGTGAACTGGAGTTCATGTTTAACTTTATATGCACAATTACACTTGACACCCTTATGGTAACTAAAATAACCGGCCTGTGTATACAAGTTAAATTATTAATTGTAATTGTCTTCCCTTTCTATTCGAATCTATCTTATTTCAAATAACCTACTTTTTGAGACATGTACTTCATTGCCTATTGAGTATAAGAGATTTGATTCAAATCCCATAATTAGAGGAGATCGTAATTCTAGGAGATTTTATTACAGTACTATTTATTTTTTGCCTCTTATATGTATATTTCCTAAAATAGAATTCTAGGTTTTCTCTTTGATGTATATAAATATGTGTATATCATAATAATGAAAAATAAGAGAAAAAGAACGACCCTTTCTTTTGTAAGCCTGCGGCTTCTATTCAATATTGCATCAGAGCTTTTATAGAAGCAGCGGGAATTTTTTTTTTTTCTTCTCCCTGAATCCTTTTTTGTTCTTTTTGAATGGAACAATCAAACTTAAATTCGATGCTTCCAGCCACCTCTGTAACCCAATTGAATAACCTTGCACCATAAATCATCGTCCAACAGGACAATTCTGCCTTTCCCACTGGTGTGGTTCCTGACGAAACGAATTATCCTTTATCGTCACAACTAATGGAGGTGCATATTGGAGCAAGAAACAAAGTCGGATATCTTACAGGCAAATTGACCAAAACATCACCAAGTGATCCAAAGTATGGCACATGGATTACTGAAAATCACAAAGTTTGAAGTTGGCTGATTGATTCAATGAGCCCACATCTGATGCAAAGATTTATTCGACTGGCAACGGCTAAGGAGATATGTGAAGCTTCTTCAAAAACTTTCTATGATCGATCGGATGAGACTCGCTTATTTGAATTGAATCAACAGTCTTTCACCGCTAAGCAAAATAGTCAACCTTTGTCTACGTATTACAATGAACTCGTTGCAATTTTTTAGGAAATTAACCATCGAACAACTACACAAGAGGGATTAGTGGAAGGGATTGTATATTTACATTCCATGGTGGCCAGGCTTCAAGTTCACATATTTCTGAGTGGGCTTGATTTGGAATTTGATCAAGTTCGTGGTGAGATTGTGCGAAAAGATCCTAAATTGGATTTGGAAAGTTTTTATGGGTATGTAAGGAGAGAAGCACAACAAAGACAAATCATGGGATGCTCTAGACCAGTCCCTGAAAGTTCAGCCATGGTGGTTCAACGTGATACACAAAAGAGTCAAAATATTCCATCATCAGGAAAAACCAACAACTTTGTTTGCAATCATTGTGGTGAAAAAGGGCACTGTCATGACCCAGTTTCTCGGTCATGATGGCAGCTACCCAGTAGGCAAACCAATCCCCATAGCCTGGAATGGTTAGTAATGGGCTACTATCTAACAAGCAAGCGGAAGAACAGTTTAACTAGGTGAAAGCAAGGGAAATAGGTGAAGAAAGTAGACAATAGGAATATATATGTATATCATATATGCAGAAGCTAACCAACCCAAAAGACCTGGTATCATAGTATAAGAGGTAAATATTTCAAAAGTCTTAAGAGGTAAATAGGATCCTTGTGCAAAAAGTTGTGTGTTTGTTGGCTATTCAGACTTCTAGAAGGGATATCGATGTTATGATCCCAAAAATAAGAACTTGCATGTTACGTTAGACTTCTCTTTTCATGAAAATGAACCTTACTATATAGGGGGAGTTTCCAGTTCAACTCTTCAGGGGGAGAATGCGAGTGAAGAACTTAAGTGGAACAACAACGATATTGGAGTTCCATCGGACCATGTTGAATTCTTAGACTTGGAAGAATTGCAAGGAAAATTGAGTAAGGAAACACATGCATTTGAAAAGATTTCCTCTGATCAGACCATAGATTCTCCAGCTTTGCCAAATCTATCTGAGATAGATGTAGTATGACAGGTAATGAAGATGTCATAGAAGACCTCATATTAACACCATCAACTGAAGAGTCCTTGCAGAATGTTCAAGAAGATATTGCTAATCCTCAATATCCCCCTTTATCAATTACCATCGATATCAAATAGGGGTATCCCTAGAAAACAATATGAACCTGATCTAAAAACTAAGTCCAAATATCCAATTAATAACTATATCTCAAGTCATAGGTTATCGGATTCATATGCTCTAATTGTTGATCAATTATCCAAAGTATCTATTTCTAGCAGTGTGTAGGAGGCATTGGCAGATCCAAAATGAACTAAGCCAATGAATGAAGAGATGGAAGCCTTGCAAAGAAACTCAACTTGGGAGTTGGTTCCGCCGCCAAGAGAAAAAAAGCAATTGGTTATAAATGGGTATATACTTTGAAACCTAAAGTAGATGGAAGCATTGATACATACAAGGCGAGACTAGTAGCGAAGGGTTATGCTCAGAAGTATGGAGTTGATTATCAAGAAACTTTGGCACCAGTAGCCAAGCTCAACACTATTCGTATTCTTATATCCATTGCAGTGAATAGATATTGGCCTTTAAGACAGTTTGATGTAAAAAATACCTTTCTAAATGATGACTTGGAGGAAGAAGTATATATGGAATTTCCACCAGGCATTAAGCAAGGACCAATGCATAAGGGAAAAATATGCAAACTGAAAAAATCACTTTATGGGCTAAAACAGTCACCTAGATCTTGGTTTGGGAAGTTTGCATCGGAGATGAAGTCTGTTGGTTACTTGCAAAGTAACTCTGACTATACCTTGTTCATTAAACACAATGGGGGAAAGGTAACAACATTAATTATATATGTAGGCAATATGGTATTAACTAGTGATGACCCCCACGAAATAGAGCAACTACAACAGTACTTAGCCACCAAGTTTGAAATGAAAGACTTAGGACAACTGAGATATTTCCTAGGTATTGAAGTTTCAAGGTCGATACAAGGTATATCTCTTTCCCAATGAAAGTATGTATTGGATTTGCTGATAGAAACTGGAATGCTTGATTGCAAACCAGCTAAAACACCGATGGAGATGAACCAACAACTTGGACTTTCTTCTGTTCAGCAATTAGCATACAAAGTTTGTTATTAACGACTAGTGGGGAGGTTGATCTATCTAACTCATACAAGGACGGATATTGCATATGCGGTAAGTGTGGTGAGCTAGTTTATGCAAGCTCAAAGTATAGAACACATGAATGCATTCCATAGGATCCTAAGGTATTTGAAAAAGAGTGTTGCTATTTGGCACAACTCACGTTGGCACAACTTGGCACAACTCGGGTAAAAAGTCTAAATAGCCCTCAAGTAAAAGTGGCTACAAACCGCCTGCTTTTCCACCAACTTTTCCATCTAATTCTAAAACCACTTTGCTTGTATATTTGATACTTCCACCACTTTTACCTTTTGGATTTTTATCCTTTACAAATTCTTATCTACAAAATTTCTCTAATAATCTTTGAAAAAAAAATCCAAACAATCTCAATATATGTATGAGGTATACCTTGAATGAAGTATTTGGGATTGAAAATAGTGACAGTTTGATCGCTAATGTAGATCAACATGATGTAGATTCAGATGGTGGTTATGGTGTTAGTACTTCAGATTCATATTTGAACAGTGACGATGAGCGTATTACAAACTTGCTAGCTCAATTAGGATACGAGCAAAATATGTCTGATCAAGTGGAGGTAGACAAAGATTTAAATAATCTGAATTCATAAGAATATAAATATGAGGATCAAGGGGTAGAAGAAGATGGAGATGCAATCATGCATATCATGAGTTTAATGACATAATATATTTCGATACAACCAACCTTGTGAATCAATGGGGCATGCCATTTGCTTCATTCATTTGTGTGAATCAGCATAGGCAATCTATTATTTTGGGATGTGCTTTGATTACGAGTGAGGACATTAAAACATACAAGTTCGTCTTCGGAACGTGGCTTAGTGCCATGGATAATGTACCTCCAATAGTTATCCTTACAGACCAGTGTGAGAGTATGAAGGAAGCCATTAGACATGTTATGGCAAACGCTATTCACAGGTATTACATTTGGCACATCCATACAAACTTACATGTTAGGCTAAGGCGTGTTGAAGATTTTAAAATTGCCAAGAGTGAATTCAAATCCATAGTCTTTGATAGCATCACTATTGTTGAATTTAAGGCAAAATGGGTTGTATTCATTGAAAATTATGAGTTAGCCGGTAGAACTTGATTCTCTAATATGTTTTTAGAAGGAGAAAATGGGTTCTCGTATTTCTCAAGCACTACTTTCGGGCTGGTATATTTTCCACACAAAGGTGTGAGTCAATGCATGCTTATATAAGTGGTCAAAGCACCTTGAAGCAGTTTGTTGAGCAGTATGAGATAGCCTTGAGAGACAAATATGACAAAGAATTACAATCTGAAGCTATCTCTAGAAATACACGAGTAGTATATTTATCCGGATTTGAGTGGGAGGAGCAAGTTCAAAATCATTACACGCGTACAATTTATGATTTTTTCAGGTTTGAAATACAAAGGTTGCTTCACTGTGAATTGAGCATGCATAAGGATATTGGAGCAGTGGAGGGAGTTATGAAATATGACAAAATAGATTTTTAAATAAGAAATGATTTCCATGGAAATCAATTTGTGTACTCGGTGGAGTACAGACCTAACGGTCAATATTTTGACTCTAATTGTAAATACTTCAAAAAATTTGGAATTATTTGTTGTCACATACTTAAAGTCATGACACACAATAGGATCCAGTTATTTCACGACAGGTATATCTTGAGATGGTGGAGAAGAGATGTAATTCATCCACATTTGAACAAATTCTTCCCCAGACATTATCCAACAATGACAGAAGAGTTCAAAAGATACAATGGTTTAAAAAATGGTTTGGTAGAATTTGTGATGTTGTTTTGGACAATGACGTGAGATGTATGGATTTCAAAAATGTTTTGAAAGGTCGATTAAATGCATATTTAAATTGTAAAGATGACATGGCTGTCCCAAATATTGGTAGAGATGAGTCAGAAGAAGATGTGACATACATAAGAAATCCTAGGGAAGATTGTTCCCGTGGAAGGGCCTTCGATCAACAGGCAGAGAGCAGCACGTGAAAACAACTTTATGCGAGGTGGTAGACGATGGGGTGAAAGTACGAGTGTAAATAATGATCTTGGAGATGACGAAGGTGGTAGTACGAGTGGTAGAGGCAGTAGAGGTGGTGGTGTTTGTGGTAATAGAGGAGGTAGAAGTGGTGGTAGAAATATTATTGTTGAAACTAACCCAATAGTTGAGTAAGTTTTCATGTTGTATTTTGATTCACTGATTTATAACAAATTTGTGATAGTTGAGTAATATGTTTTTTCGGTTAAAATGTCAAAGGTATAATATTTATAACACTGTGAAAGTAGCATGGTCAAAGCTTAGGTCAAAAGGAAAATAACCAAAAACAAAAATATAAGTAGACATTTAACTATTAAATTATAAATTATGAAGTTTTTTAACTTACAAATCAAAGTGATTCTTTAAGAAAGCAAATAATACACAAATTAAATGAGATGAACCTATTGGGTAAATAAAATACTTATTTGCAGATATATATATATATATATATATATATATATATATATATATATATATATATATATAAGAAAAAAAACAACCAAAATAATTTTTATTTTAAGCGGCAGACTAGACTCGAACACACGACCTACGGATTCTAAACGTGACACCTAACTGGTTTACTGGAATAGCATCATCTTCAACATATCTACAATTGTAACTCTTTTATTCCTTTCATTAGAAATCAATTTAGTATACTCTATATACTCCATATTTCTTTGCTTCTTCTTTTTTTAACTTATAAATCAAAGTGATTTCTTTTTCTGTAAAAACAAATAATACACAAAGTAGATGAGGTGAACCTATTGGGTAAATAAAACACTTATTTGCAGATATATATATATAAGAAAAAAATCAACCAAAATAATTTTTTTTAAGCAGCAGACTAGGCTCGAACACACGACCTACAGATTCTAAACGTGTCACCTGACCGGTTTGCTGGAATAGCATCATCTTCAATATATCTACAATTGTAACTCTTTTATTCCTTTCATTAGAAATCAATTTAGTAAACTCTATATAATTCATATTTCTTTACGTTTTTTTTAACTTACAAATCAAAGTAATTTTTTTTTCTAAAAAGGCAAATAATACACAAATTAGATAAGGTGAATCCATTGGGTAAATAAAAAACTTATTTAAGCTATATATATATATATATATATAATATATATATATATATATATATATATATATATATATATAAAACAAATCAACCAAAATAAGTTTTTTTAAGCGGCAGACTAGACTCGAACACACGACCTACAGATTCTAAATGTGACACCTAAGCGGTTTGCTGGAATAGCATCATCTTCAATATATCTACAATTGTAACTCTTTTATTCCTTTCATTTGATTTACTAAGCTTTATATACTCCGTATTTTCTTGCTTCTTCTTTTTTTAACTTACAAATCAAAGTGATTTCTTTTTCTATAAAAGCAAATAATAAACTGTGATTCAAAGCATCCATACCAAAACAACTTTGATTCATTCATGCCAAGATAAGAACCACCCCACGCATACGAGCATGGGGTTACAACAACAACCCAAAAAATAAGAAAAGCAAACCAGACAAATAACTAAAATAAGAACTTGATCCCCCCTCCTCCATGCATTTCCGAAGCACCAACCTACAGGTTCAGGATCCTAGTGCATTCCTTCCTAACACTATGATTTTGTGATCCCTGACCCTCTGAAGGCTCCGAGACTACGGAGAGATCATAGGGATCATCTCTCAGAATCTTCTCATATATTTTGTAGGGTTTAGTGAGGGGGAGGGGGTCATATAAGAGGATCATCTCGACAAATCCTTTTCCTCTAAATTTCACGAGCCTTTTCACAAGCTCAGTGAACTCATCTTCCATGGTTTCATAGCTTTCTTTTTTCTTGTGGTAGAGCTTTTCTATGACGTTCAGAGACGCACATAGACCTAAAGACAATCTTCTACTTGAATAGCTTGGTCTGTCCTTTTTTTCTTTTATTTTTTTGACTATTCTTAACAACTTTGCTTTAGAGTAGAGTGAACAACTAAGCCAAATAGCACTACTAATATATAGAAGAGGTGAGGGAAACTTATGGACTTCTCTAAGAAAACCATGATGATGCACTGCTACCTATCAAGTCACGCCAACCTAGTGACCACCATCCTAAAAGACTACACTCTACATTAGTCTTATCATCTTTAGGACTCAACATACATAGTGTATGTATGTATGTATTTCAGTTACTATAAATTCTTGTGTAAATTATATAAATTCAATATGAATAAAAGTCCGTATGAATAATAAAATAACATATGTAAATGAAATTAAAATGCCAAGCAAATTAAGCCAAGTCAAGAAAATTAATTAAGACAAGCCAAAATGTAACATTCATTCAAAATAAAAGTTCATGAAAATTAAAACTTAGAAGTTCAAAATTAAATTAAAAAGTAGACCACATATTCATTGAGGTGGGGTGGTGAAGGTGGAGGAGTAAGGCCTTCATCAGGAGAGATACACATGCGAATGAGTAGACCCCTTACGAGACTGTCTATTGTATGAATTTTCTCGGACAAAATAGCCAATTTTCCTTCCAACTCTTCACGATCTAGTATTGACTTCAGTTTTTCTTCTAAGGCTTCTAGGTGAAAGCAAATGTCATCCTTGTCCATATTTTAAGAACAAAAAAAATATACATAATTAGTTCATAGTAAGAAAGTAAATACGAGAAAATTTAAAACAAAATGCTAAATCTTTCAATACCTTTTAGGATCACTGTAATGATCGGGTTCATCATTACGGATAGACTTTTCGTGCAAAGTTTCAAGTCAGAAAACTTTCAGATTTGGGAGTTGGAAATTCTGGGCTAGTCTAGTCTTGGCCAGTTTTAGAACGAGGTATGGTCTAGGTCAATCCAGGTAAGGATTGGGTAATGTGTCCTGTTTTGAGATAGTTTTCATTTAGCTAAGACGTAAAGGAGTCCAGAGGACTTGTCCGAATCAAATTCGGTGAGTAGAACTTCCGGTATCGAGGTTGACGTGAAGGTGTTATTCCAGAATGTCAGAAAAATGAGTATGTTGTAAAATTGACCAATTTGGGGGAATTTATGACTTTCTATCCCGTGTCAACAGCTGTAGCGATTGATACACCGTCATAGTGACCTCCACCATAGTGGAGAAAATACCGCTACAGCGAAAGTCAACGTCGGTCAGCCTCTGCCATAGCGGTCAATTTCGCTACAGCGGTACCGCTATAGCAGAGCGGACTGCAATAGCGGAGCGTGACGAGATTTAATGCAAAAACTTCCCCAAAAATAGTCAGTTTTCCTCAACACATTTTGGGAGAATGGCAAGGCAATTTTGGGCAATTTTCATCAATTTTTGTCCTAAAGGTAAGAATTCTACTCCCCAAACTCCGTACTATCCTTTCTACACTATATAATTGCTAGGGGTGGACTTGGGGAAAGGTTTAGAATGACCTAAGATGGTAGAATCCGGTGAAATAGGGGATTCTAAGGTGTAGAAGTTCTTGGGTGTTGATGATTTAATTAGATTATGATCATGTGACCTTAATTCTCTATATGTATCCATAAGAATGGTAGGAATAGATGAATTAATGGTGGAAAAGCTCGATAAAAAGGGTGGAATGATCATGGTTGGCCTGAGGTTTGGGATTTTTGCATAACCCGGATAACTATTAGGCCATAAGGATTGATTTTGGTTATTGTGTGTTGATTTAGACTAAGAACCGGCAAGAACATCAAGAAATGGGAAAGCTTCGGTTGAGTAGAGCTTGGAATATTTCGAGGTAGGTGATGGTTATTGATTCCTATATGCATTGTATGTTCGTGTACTTTTGCCTAAGTATTGTATGAGTTGCATGCTTAGGGAATAATTTAGGAAAGTCTAAGTGTCATGTTATCAGTCTTGTGAAATGAACTAGGTGTTATTGCTTGTGGGTCTACAAGTGTTGATTGTTCATTGTTTGTGACTGTGGATTCTGTGTGACATTCAGTTGGCTCGGGTACCACACCTGGTACGGAATACTAATGGTTGGCTCGGGTACCATGCCTGGTATGGGATAACAAATGGTTGGCTCGGGTACCAAGACTAGTATGGGATACTAACTGGTTGGCTCTGGTACCACGCTTGGTACGGGTTTATTTTATTGTATTGTGCATTCTTGTGATGGTTCCATGAGTGGATCGGGTTGTGTTGCTAAATTGTGATATTGCATATGGTCCTTGAGAGGTCAGATTATTAATATATTTGATTGTGAATTGGTCTTGGTGTAGACCGATTTGTATGTTTAACACTTAGGTGTTGTTAGGAGGATCCCAGTGTGGGTTCGGGCTAAGTAAAATAGAATGTTTATTGTGTTGTCATTGAATGTTGTCAATGGTTGTGAAGTGGATTACATGTGGCGATAAGCTTGGAGGAGACTTGTAGTCTAGATATATATGTTGGCTTGTTCACATGTTTCTTGTGCTTTACTTGACTTTAGTTACTGTTTATTTGCAATTGACTGATGATCCTACTAATAAACAGTAGTTATGTACTGATTCTGCACTTGCATTTCTTTTTGTGAGTACAGGCAATCTTCCGGCAGATGACGCGTGACCTCACCTTTAGTCCTAACACTTTCAGATATCAAGGGTGAGCTGCTTCGATCGAGCTACCTTGGTTACTTTCTGTTTAGTTATAGCCCACTTGTTTCGGGGTTAAACACTTGCTTATTTGGGGTTGCATCCCCGTATTTTCTAGACAATTTGTTAGAATATTTTGGTACAATAACTTTCAGGTTCTAGGGAGGATGTTTCCACAGTTTTATGAAATAGTATTTGAGATTTTATTTCTAGTTTATTTTATGCTTTGGTTTTAAGCTGCTAGGATGATTAAGTGTTGGGTCAAAATTGGTCTGCTCACCGGGGGTATTGTGTGGGTGCCACTCACGGCGGTCTGGGTCGTGACAAAGATGGTTGTTGACACTCAATTTTTACCCTCCATATTACGAATTAACTTTTTGATTTTTAAACAATTTTCAAAAGTAATTGCTTTGTGAAAAAAGGATAAAACATTTTCCAAATAAGCTTTATAATAGTTCTGAGTAATAATTTATATCTTTCATGTTTAATTACGTGGAATTTATACAAGTTTACTTAAAGAACTATTTTAGAGTTTAATTTCATAAGAAAATCCTTTTAAAAGATTAAACGTTTGATTTTCCTTCAAATTAGTTCAAATGAGAGATTAATTGAATAAATTAATTATGTGTTAAATACAATAATTATTTTAGTTTGTTTAGATTTAAAGACAGCTCAATTGATTAATTGTAATTAGTTCATTTTTATTCCTACTCTAGCCTAAATCCTCAAAAATATTTAAATCTTAGCTAAATTTTCCCAAATTCCTATAAATTTGGCTACCCCTTAAACTTAAGAATGACCACATTTTGCAAAATCTGGCCAAAACTTAAATACTCTCATCAGCTTTGTGTTTAACCGAATTGGGCTCACAACAAAGCAATTCAACCCTCCATCCCACTCATAATTTCGCTCAAGACCCGCTCTAACCCGGCCCATCACTCACCTTCACACCCTTATCTCAATTCTCTCTTTCTCTCTTTCTCCAAAATCACAGCAAACCAAACTCCCCTTAACCCTCTCTCTCCCTCCTCTTCGTACAACACCCAGTAATGAAAACAACAAATCCATGAGCTTCTCCATCCGTCAAAACACCCAAACGACAGCCTCAATCTCCACGAAATGATGCCATCATCCTCTCAACTCCGTCCAACTTTGTCAGCTCTCCGTTAAGGCTGTGCTGGCACAACCCAGAATGTTCTAAAAACTTCCCATATGTCAATTTCTCGATGAATTTGTAGATTTTTCGTACAAATTGTTGCTGGCAAAGCCTATCCATTGGGGAATTCGAATTTCCCACAACAAATTTCCCTAAATGTCCATCTGTTTTCCCCCCTTTTCTACCCTAAATTTCCCTATATAAACCCTCCCCTTTCATTGTGTGAGATAGCTGACTTTGGTAAAAAAGTTGAGGATTTTTGGGAAGCACTTCTCTAATCCTAAGCAACCAAGTTAGTTTTCAGAGAGAAATACACTGAAAATTCAATTTTTGACGGGACGAGATTAAACTCTGGTGGTGTCGAAGTTCTCCGTTGAAGCTCGTTCTCAGGTCGCTGCTCCGAAGAAGGTAAACACCTCACTTTCTTATGTCTTTTCCTTTAGCATTATGTAGTGTCATAATTTTCTAGAAGTTTTCATGTTGGTTTTTAGGCTGGTCTTGTTTGATTTGGTGTTAAGAAATGACGACTGGAAGTTGTAAAATTTGTCTGTTGAAATGGTGGTTAAGTGTTAAATCCCTGAAGTTTTCATTTTATCTTCTTTCTTCTCTTCTTTCTTCTCATTTTAACAACCACTTTTCTGTATGCTCAAATATTTATCTCGTTTAGCCTATAGAAATTATGTTTAGGAACTCTGTCTTTCTCTCTGTATATGGCAAGGTGTTTAAAAGTAAGATAGGATTTGTTGAACATATGTCTTTTCTTTGTAATAGATTCCAAAAAAAATGGAAAAAAATGTGAGTGCCGAATAGTGCTTGAGATGGTAGAATGAATAGCCTATACTCCATCCCTGTAACTGCCATTTTCACATCATGTATCTAGGTGTCTTTAAAAATTATTTTGGTTGCCTAAGTTTAAGCTATGAATTCATCCTTCTAAAGAAATTTAATGCCATTTTTGTTGACTAATTTCTTGTTCATTACATGATTGTCTCTTCGATAAACTATTCTGAGAAATCAAATTCATCCTTTATGTCTCATGAGAAGTAGCAGTAATCATTTATTGTCTGACTTTGATAGAGGCGTTGTGATATAGTATTCAACATGTTTTATCTGTTTGTTGAAATTGTTAATCTGACTTAATACTTGACTTGTGTTTTAAAATTGCTACTTCGAAGATTAAGTGTCATACGATAAAGCATGTTAATCTGCTTGTGCATCAACACTTTTCCAGCATGAAAAAAGCATTTTAAGAAATGGTCTTTTTCTGTTTATATGGTCCATTTTTTACAAACTCGGTTTCTTGATATTTTGGTGTTCTTAGTTGTTTTCTGTGTCCATCTCCATTTTATTGGAACGAGTTAGCAAAGTAGAATTTCCACAGTTTAATCATGAAGGTTTGGTCAATTTAGAATCATGTTAAAAGGGTAAATTTTCTTTCTCGATCATGTTTTGTATACATTATTCACATAGGTTCATAAAATTCACTGGATGCTCGTCCATAACATATGCTTCAGTTTCGTGATGAGTAAAATTGTGAATGGGATGATTCATATTTATTCTTAAAAACTCCTTTGTATAAGCTAATACGTACATTTGATCAAATATTTGTTTGTATCTCTTTCTGTTAATGGACTGTTCATAGCTCAACAATGATTTAACACCCTTCTTCTCTTTCTATGAATAGTTTTAAGTTACCAAATTGATCCACTACCCATCCGTAATATATAAGATGAGCTGGATTTTATTGTTTGATGCATTAATTCAGCCCGCTTTTGTTTATGAAAATTCAATCTTGTTCAAATACTAATCCTTCTTTCTTTTCTTCTTATATGTCATTGTCCTCGAGTCCACTCTGGACTCCCTCTCCCTCGCATTTCGTTGGGCTCACATGCCCAACCCTTCATCTATCAAGTCACCCCGAAGACCGTGGCAAATAGGCTGAAAGAAAATGGTCCAAAAGGCTCCCACGCATATGTAGCAGCAGCAGTCCATATGGACCGAAGGTGGAGAATGATGGACTGAAAGTCCAAGGCATCAGAAATGGGTCAAAGCCCAAACTTAGTTTAGGACATGTCTTAGTTTGGGCCAAAGCCTAAATTAATTAAGCCAAGAGCTTAATTACCTCTCTCTCCCTTTAATTTCTTTGTATTTGTTTAGTTAAATTTATTTGTATGATTAATTGAACTAACGCTTTTAACTTAGTGAATTATCCCCAAAATAATAAACACTTCTTGTTAATTACTTTTGTTTGCTTCATGTGAAAATGATTAAATCATTTTAAAATCATTAAATCGAGCATGATGTTTTCCTTTAATATAAATTATTTATGTGTTTTCTTAAACATTTCTAAAAATGCATGTCAATCTTCTCTTATCAAGTTAATCTTCTATGATTTCTAAAATCAAAAATTAAAACAAGATATTTTAATAAAAGATATTTTCATGAGTTAGTCAAAAAAAATGAATTGTTTTCAAACAAGTTCGGATAATCGCAAGTTAGCGGATATCCCGAGTGCCTTAAAAAGCTTCTGGGATATTAATAGGAACCTCTTACCCTTAATCTCTTAATCTTTTTTAAGCTATATCTATTTTGACTTTAAAAGATTTTTATAAGTTTTTTCTTGGTTTTTACTTTTATAAAAACTAAGTGGCGACTTTTGCTTTCAAATTGAAAATATTTTGAAACTTTAACTAGTAGATTTTTGAAATGATTTTTTCAATAGAAGTCATTTTTCCGTAAAACAGAAATGGCGACACTGCTGTGGATAATTCAACTAGGTTCTAACCTTATTGTTTGCAACTAACTTATTTGACTAACTTTTTAGAATTTTAATAATTAGTAACTTTATTGCTTTCCTTACTTGTTTACTTTTTCGCAAAATATAAACTGTTCATGGCATCTTCCGCCTCTCTTGGCAAAGCATTAGAATGCATTAGCGGTAAAAAAGCGATTATGCAAGTATTTGCAATCGTTCTTAACAAAACACATAATTTTCAAAACAGACGAGTGAAGTAGTTGACCCGCGGTCGGCTAACGGTCACTTGTTGTTTTAGCCCTGGTTGTCCGCCCGGGTTCCCGGTCAATTTCAAAACCTATTTTAGAAACTCAGGATAGAGCGAAACAAAATCCCAAAATAGGCATTGACCTAAGATGTCTTAATATCCAAGGGATATTAAATCCATTAGTAAGACCACCATGTGTTCGAAAGGGCCCACCGCCCGAAAGAACAATCATCCCTACGTGCTCAATTAAAGGATGTGATGTCGTGTTGTACGAGCCATTGTCCCTCAGGATTGTAATATATTTAGATAGTCTTTTATTTTTAAGATTGTCATCCAAAAGGCGTTCAGAATTCCAAGAAGTACAAGAAGTTCGAGAATGAAGGACCGGCCACAGCAGCCTAGTTTAGGATTGTACCCCAGCGTGGGACTAATTTTAATGTACATTCCTTTTCCCACAATTTTGTACCCCCATTTTATTCAATAAATATGTATAAATATATTTTGGGGCAATGGAACATTTACAAACAACATACACATCCTTCAATTCGTTAGGCCTACCTTTGGCATAAGAAGGTCACATATTTGTATAGGATACGCTATGAATTGTTATGTGATATAACTGTCTTACGTGCTTACGTGTGTTGCTTAAATTGAAGGTAAATTGATCCACTCCTACTTGAAATTTTTTAGAACCCATAGGCAAGATAAAAACTCACGGTGCAAAGTCTGACCAAAATTGCTTTAGGAGTTCTTCCAATTACCCAGAAAAATCCAAAGACTTCTTAAAATCCCTTTTAAGTCTTGTTTCTACCACTTCAGTAAACGAACTTGCCATATAGAAAACACATCAAGTGCTACAGGACAAGCATCAGAAGATGAAAACTCGACGAGTCAACTCTCCTGATAAAATCTACCTACCCAAAATCGATGGACAAATTCCTGCCCATCGAACTTCGAGTCAACAACCTCGTGGATCAATTTGCCTTGATGAAAAGCAGCTTTATGTGTTTATCTTCAGTCAGATATCTTGTATTGTTTATCACAGACAGGATATAACATATCAGCCTTTGAGTTATTTTACTTCAACAGGTAATAGAAATTGATCTGTGTTGGCAAAACCGGACGAACATCCCTACTTCACCCGCTCAAAGGCACAAATAGATTCCTCCTCTAATCCTCACTTCACTAAGGGTAAGATGAGTGATAGTGAGGAATAAAATGTTTTGACTGTAAGAGATAATATTATCGCCGAAAAGAACAAAATAATTGCAGAGCTTGCAAGGAAATTGGAAAAGATGCAAGAAGAAGTACAGAAGGCCAAAGATATGGCTAGCTTGGCTATCGCTGCCAATACCCCGACTCTGAAAAACTCCCAGCCTCCTCTCTGAATCCCTCCGCTCAACTCCCCACTGACTGAAAATCAGCCAAGAGATATCCCTTCCTCCTCCATTCCCGAACCTTCCAACGAACCTCTCTCTAATAATCCCCCTCATAACAGATCCTCCTATCAAATCCATACTCCTCATATCCAGCATACTAACCAAAACAACAACCCAAATGCCTACAATCCATAGAATCTCCCTCCAAATTATCAAAATACGCCACTGAAGTCCTACAACTCCCAGAATAACCATTAAAATGTCAATAATTCGCAGAACTATAACCCCATGTACCCAAATGTCATTCCACATGTCCAGTCTCTACTTGTCCAGAACCCACTACCTCCTACTTTTCATGCTATGATAGAACCATACACCGCTCTCTCGAAAAGCCCTGAGCTTGACCACTACGAGGAGAAAGAGAAAGAGTTGAGGGCAACGGAGAAGAAGCGTGATCATGATATGGCTAAAATGAAAGAAGAGATAGCCAGGATCAGAGAGTTTTGGTGATCGTCTTATGAGAAAGGCTATGACTACGATGATCTCTGTATCCATCCAGAGATGGACCTGCCAGACAGATTCAAGATTCCCAAGTTTAAGACCTTCAACGGTATTGGGAATCCCGAGGACCATTTAAGAATCTACTACGACCAAATGGTTGGTGCCCGAAAGAATGACGCTCTGTTAATGATGCTTTTCAGCCAAAGTCTGGGAGGAGAGGCTTTGGAATGGTTCACCTCTCAAGAACTGAAGAAGTGGTCTAGGTGGAGCGACCTAGCCCAAGATTTTGCTCAAAGGTTTGCATCCAATGTGGAAGTCATCCCAGATCGGTACTCTCAAGGGAGCATCAGGCAAAAATCGAATGAAGACTTCAGGGACTATGCCTATCGGCGGAGAAAGGAGGCAGCAAGAGTTCGACCTCCCATGATAGAAGAAGAAATAAGTGCAGTGTTTATGCGTTCTCAAGAGTCGGAGTTCTATGACAAAATGATATCAGCAGTTAAAGTAAAATTTGCCGACCTAGTTAAGATTGGTGAAATTATCGAAGAGGGCCTTCGTAGTGGAAAGATTACTAAAGCCTCGGCATTCTCAGGATCGACAGGGTTTCCCAAGAAAAAGAGGGAAGAGGTATCTTCGGTATCTTCCAATAGCAGCACAAAACCAAACAAGCCCTTTGGAGCCAACTACAAAAAATTGCTTGTTCCAACAACCCCACCCCCATCTTCATAAAATCCTCAACCAGTTTTCTATACTCAGCCTAGTTACCAAGCTTCACAACCAAATATGCAGCCTATTTACCAAACTCCACAACTAAATGTGCAGCCCACATACCAAGCTTCTCTCCAAAACTTCCAAGTGTATCAAAAGGCTCCCGAGAACCAGAATAATTGCTAGGTTCCCCATTCTGCCAATTTTAATCTCCCTCATCCAAATTTGGAAAAAAAAACTCCTCGAACTTTCACACAGCTAGCTAAAACCAGAACTCAGTTGTACGAGAGATTGGAGGCTGCCGGATTTATCCAGCCCATTCCACCCAAACCTGTAAATCCTGACTCTCATTTCTTCAGGGTTGACCAACATTGTGCTTATCATTCAGGAGGAGTCAAACATGATACCGAAGATTTTATTAACCTGAGGCACAAAACTCAGGATTTGATTGATCAAAGAGTGGTCACACTATAAACAGCACCGGCCAATGTTAATAATAACCTGCTCTCAAATTACGGAGGAGCCACTGTTAACATAATAGAGGTTGATGAAGAATGGATTATGGGCAATTCAGTAGTTTCAATTAGCCCTAAAAAGTAGGACATGCCAGAAAAAACTATAGCTACTTTGAGTATTACTGAGCTACCCTTTGAAGGGTTAATGCGCAACAATGCCTTGCACGTTAATGGTTGTGTCCCTGTGACTGAAGAACTCCCAAAAGGAAGCAATTTCTACACCATAGAGATTGTCAATGCCTAGGGAGAGGGTCTTGTACCTCAAATTCTCATGCCACCTATCTATAAAATGCTTGCGACTACGATGCTGACGAGCGGATATGAACTAGTCTTCGGGTTGGAAAAGAATTCTGACGGTATGACTGAACCCATAAGCATTTCTGGAAAACTGGCCAAGCATAGCCTAGGGTACGTATCCTGAGAGGATAAAGAAATAGTTGAAGAGAAGAAGATATCAGGATTGCCTGAGCCACTTTCTCACTTATATCAGTCATTCTCGGTGCGTATTCGTCCTCTAAGCGACGGGTTTGAGGATGGAATAGGAGATCTGTTGGAGGATTCTGATGCTTAACAGAAGAAATTCCTAAGGCAATCATGATCAGGGATGCCAAGCCCGGCAAAAGGTTACAGAATTGGGTCACAACTCCCCTCGTGACTCTCCACTCGGCTGGTAATAATAGCTTAAAACTTGTCACTGTCATGTCATGTAAAGAGCTTAACGAACAAACCAAGTTAGACGATAATGATTTTGAAGGGTATATTGAACAAATCATGATTCTGGAACGAACAACCGAGAAGTCCAAAAACTTTGAAGAACAGGAAAGGCCCCACCTAAAAGAGTTTGAGGTGGTCAATCTGGAAGACAACGGTCAAGTTAAAGAAATCAGCGTCGGTGTTCATTTGTCAAAAGCACAAAAGAAAGAATTTATCAATCTGCTCAAGCCATACATCGATATATTTGACTGGTCCTACAATAATAGGATGAGAATGAGTACAAACATCCTCTCCCAAAATTTATCGATCAATCCAAAATTCAATCTAGGGAATGGACAGTCAATCCTTCCCTCCTACAAGACAAAGGAAAGTTTGGACCAAATTGGCAAGGACCGTATGTCGTCCACAAAGTGTTATCAGGAGGAGTTTTGATTTTGTCCAAGATGGATGATCAAGTATGGCCTAAGCCTATATCAACTATGATGTTGCAAAGAGATGCTACGCCCAAAGACGGTTTCTTTTTCGTCTATTTTCTTTCCCTGTAATCGCATTTTCTAATTGTAATCGTTCTTAATAGCTTAAAAAGTCCCTATCCTCTATCTATGAATTGCATTTGACCTGAATTCTAAAGAATGAGATACGTAGGTGGCCTGTGTTGGCTTCGGTCAACCCCTTAGGAAAATCAATATTTCCCTTTCCTATCTTGAAATATGTTCGACCTGAATTCTCAAGAATGAGATACGTAGGCGGCTTTTGTCGGCTTCGGTCACCCCTTTATTATTTCCAACATTCTCCCACTACGAGTGTGGAAACTACGTTTGACCTGATTCCTGCCTCAACGAGATACGTAGGCGCCACAACGACTCGGTCATATCACCCAGAAAATGGAAACTGGGGCAGAATTTTTGAGAAAGGAATGTCAAAAATTTAGAAGGCGAAGATCATCTCCAACAAATCGGAATACAGAATGTGCCAAAAGAGAAACCAAAAAGAATATCGAGAAAGAATCTCATAATTCCCACAGAGTCTAAAGTCCCTTGCCAATGGTGTGAGATTCATCGCAAAACCTCTAACTGGGGCAGAAATTTTGAGGAAAGACCTCAAAATTTCCACCAAGCTTGATCCAGGAGTTTAGAATTAAACTTCGAAAAGCTCCCCAGCACTGAGAGATCAGAATCTGCTTCAGAAATCCCCAGTTATAGCAAGTCCGAGGTGGATTAATCCCCAGCTATGACAGATTTCTCAAAAGATCATTTCCAACTCCCCAGCTAGGATGACGAAGGATCTCCAGAGTCCGCCAACAGCATGTCAGAAATGCCAAGGCATCGAATAAAGGACATTCATTGAGCTAGCACATGACATGACGGGAAGAGACCTTTCCAAACTATCCTTTTCAAATCTTTGTTTTTCAAAGAACTTGATTGAAAATCTTTACAAAAGATTAATTTTACTCCTTTATAAATCGACTTTGTCTTATGTCTACCATGACCTGCGGAGTCGAGGAAGATGAGCACCCAAGAGAGGAGAGCACCCAAAAAAGATAAAGCAAGGGGCAGAAGATCGAAGGAGGTCAACACAGACTAGTTTTGACAAAAAAACTAATAATTTTTCTGTGGATGCAGGTTTTCCCCAAAAGTATGTTAGAAAGCAGTCCCTCGTTATCCAACACATTCAAAGAAATGCAACAAGACCAGACGCCCTAAAATTTGGCGAGAAAAGCCAAAGCAGCGGAAGAAGCCAAAGATGGCAAAAGTCCCTAGAACGGGCGAATCTTCTTGTAGTTTATAGAAACTACCAGATAAAGAGAGACTGACAACGTCCTCAAGTCCCCAAATGGATCAGGACATTTCGGTCAATTTTGAATTGGGACACCAAACAAGAGATCGACGTCATTCTCCGTCAATCCCTGATAAGTCAGAAATTACCATGAACAGACGATGTTCAAAGACGGTATTTATGGTTGTCCCCAGAAAATGGACACGACCATTTCATTCACATTTCAAATGAAATTCTGTTTTGATTAGCTTCATAAACGACGTCTTTAAAGTTTTTCAAATTTGACTGTGGTCACTAGTAAGAGCGACACCGTGTCTACTAACCGCTTGCCTTGAGCACAGGTATCCATAAAGGAGTCGACATGACAAAACAAAGACCAGAGGTGATGTTTTCTACGACTTTCCCATGGGTCAGTGCATCATACGATACTATATTGCATCACATTTTGCATTCATATTGCACCATATCACATTGCATCATGCTGTATTGCATCACATTGCATCATACCGCATTACATGGCATAAAAATTATGACGCATCATATTATGTCATATTGCATTGCATCATATTATATTATGTTTCATTATACTGTATGGCATCATATCGCAGGAACCATCCCACGAAGGTCATCATATCTGCATGTCGAGAGGACCATGCCATGAGGGCCATCATATCTGCATGTCAAGATGACCATGCCACAAGAGCCATCATATCTGCATGTCGAGAGGACCATGCCACGAGGGCCATCATATTTGCATGTCGTGAGGACCATGTCAAGAGGACCATATCATATTTGCATGTCGCGAGGACGATGCCACGGGGGCTATCATGTTTGCATGTCGCAAGGACCATGTCAAGAGGACCATTGCATGATCATACACATTATCATTCAATACCACAGATACACATTCCTTGCAAAGACTATTTCCTTCTACTGTTCGGTTTCAAAGAGGATGACATTCATAGGCGTCCCTAAGTCGCACTTGCTGCGCAGGATCGACCCTCAGCATGCCTATATCCGAGATCGCGTGAGACGGTGGAGTCTAGCGTTGAGGATATCATTATCATTATCATCATTTATTATTCCAAGTCCGGCACTCAGCATGCTTATATCCGATATCACGTAAGACGGAGGAGTCTGACGTTGAGGATAAATTTGCTTCCTTATCATTATGCCAAATCTGGCATCCAGCATATTTATATCTGATATCGCGTAAGACGGAGGAGTCTGACGTTGAGGGTATATTTGATCCTTTATTATGTCAAGTCAGGCATTCAGCATATTTATATCTGATATCGCATAATACAGAGGAGTCTGACATTGAGGGTACATTTGCTCATTTATTATGCCAAGTCTGGCATTCTGCATATTTATATCTGATATTGCGTAAGACAGAGGAGTCTGACATTGAGGATATTTATGCACTCTTATTCAAAAGCGTTGATGGCCAGAAGATGTAACTATATTTGATTATGTGGCAAAGGCCTTGTCACTCCCGATGATCAAAAACACTTGCCATCAAGGTCAAAAGCATATAGTATGAGGGATGTCTGTAAGACGCTATTCAAATTTGACGATGAACTGAATTTCCTCAAATTGGAAGGCCAAAGGTTGTATGTAAGTCACAGCGATGTCTGAAACCAGATAGTGTGCAATATTGCCCGAAATGTGACAAACTAAGATTTATCTGTAAGACGCAGTGATATCTGAAATCGGATAGTGTGCAAGATCACCTAAAGATTGACAGTTTAAGGGTAACGTGTAAGTCGCAATATTATCTTAAATTGGATAAAGTGCAAGACTACCAAAAATTGATAGTCCAAGGGTTGTCTATAAGTCGCGGCATATCCACATTGATATTGTGCAGGACTACCCAAAGGCTAGCAATTCAAGAGAAATCTTTAAGTCGCATCACATCCAAGATCGGATAAAAGTGCAGGATTACCCAAAAAATTGGCAATTCGAAGGACATCTATAAGCCGCCTCTATCCAAAGTTGGATGATGTGCAAGATTACTCGAAGTTGACAAATTAAAGGCATCTGTAAGCTGCGTCTCTCCAAAGTCGGATGATGTGCTAGATTACCCAAATCCCAACAATGCAGGGAATATATGTTAGTCGTATCGATAAGGATGATGTGTAAGATTCACCCCAAAGGCATATGCAAAAGACCGCTACCAATAGCCAAGAAGGCTATCACATTCAAGAGAATGCCAAAAACAGTCAAGAGGACCGTCACCATCACAACGACTAAGAAATTCGTCATATTCAAAGATCACCACATTCAACCACCTCGTTACAGTTGGATTATCAACACTTATAAGTCGCAATAACGGGAATGCACAAAGTGTTTAAGTCACAACAATAGGAATACGCAAATTTAACACTTCTAAGCCACAGCAATGGGAATGCGCAAAGTATTTAAGTCTCAACAATGGAAATGCGCATCAGGAAATCCAATGCGATAGCCAAGAAGGATAACATGTTTAATCATCATGGAAATTTCTATTTCCTAAGACAGAGACAGGAAATGATGACATATTCTTCAAGAAAGTAATAAACATGAAAAAATGAGGTACAATGCTATCTCTCTTTATCGAGATACTTTACTACTGACCATTTTGTTTCAAAGTATAACCGAGAACATTCGAGAGGATGAAAATCTCAAACTAGAACAACAGTTACAAAGCACATCAAAAAGATGTCACAACCTAAGATTCAGACATAACCCAAGGATGAGGTATGACCAAGAGACTACCTCTCCAAGTGGAATTATATTACTACTAACAATTTTGTTTTGAGATATTGTCGAGAGCATCCGAGAAGGATGAAATTCTCAAAGCAAAACCACAGGTGTGGACTACACCAAAAAGGATGCATCACAACGTGGAACTTTTTCTTAGCAGCAAACTGGGACATAGTCCGAAGAGGGATATCAAACTCTTTAGACGCGAGCTGAGGAACGACTACCACCTCCATCAAACCACACCCCTGTCAGAAGGCATGTGGGTATTTATTTACTTTGGGTCTTAGTTTCGCATCTAGGGTATTTCCTAAAAACTCACGTTGGACGCAATATTCCTTTTTTTCAAATCCGGGTGATGATACACCTTGAGCTTTGGAAATTATGTCCAGGTAAAATCTTACTTGTGGGTGTGAAGAGCTCCACATTCATAGTTGACAGGTTACAAGCCTCTTTTCTATAAGCTCAAATTATTCGTCACTCATCCCAAGCCAAAGGTTATCTTAACATAAAGATTACCTTTTCCACCAATTGAGTCGAACTACAAGCAGCCTGATTCCCTGAGTCCTGGGATATGTAGGCGGGCTCTATGTTGAAAACTCGGCTGCATTCCTAACTCCCCCCAACCGACTTACTAGCCAGCTTTTTGGTCTATCTGTACTCTAAAACTGGAATAGTTTGGAATTCTTTCAAAAATCATGCGTAAAATAAAGTATCTTGAACTACAAGTGGCCTGAGTTCTCATATAACCTGAGATATGTAGGAAACTTGATACCGGAGTTTGTCCATGATTCCTGAAAATTCGTGCTAGAATCAACCACTTCCTGAAGATGAATCTGTGGTCGGATAAAATTGGAAATGCCAATTCCCTTTGCACAGGGTTCATTACACTCACCCTACCCAAAGGGAGGGGCAGTTGTTGACACCCAATTTTTGCCCTCCATATTACGAATTAACCTTGAGCCTTTTTGATATTTAAACAATTTTCAAAAATAATTATTTTGTGAAAAAATGATAAAACTTTTTTCAAATAAGCTTTATAATAGTTCTGAGTAATAATTTATATCTTTCATGTTTAATTACGTGGAATTTATACAAGTTTACTTAAAGAACTATTTTAGAGTTTAATTTCATAAGAAAATCCTTTTAAAATATTAAACGTTTGATTTTCCTTCAAATTAGTTCAAACGAGAGATTAATTGAATAAATTAATTATATGTTAAATACAATAATTATTTTAATTTGTTTAGATTTAAAGAAAGCTCAATTGATTAGTTGTAATTAGTTTGTCGTTATTCCTATTCTAGCCTAAATCCTCAATATTATTTAAATCTTATCAAAATTTTCCTAAATTCCTATAAATTTGGATACCCCTTAAACTTAAGAATGACCACATTTTGCAAAATGTGGCCAAAACATAAATACTCTCATCAGCTTTGTGTTTAACCGAATTGGGCTCACAACAAATCAATTCAACCCTCCAGCCCACTCACAATTTCGCTCAAGACCCGCTCTAACCCGGCCCATCACTCACCTTCACACCCTTATCTCAATTCTCTCTTTCTCTCTTTCTCCAAAATCACAGCAAACCAAACGCCCCTTAACCCTTTCTCTCCCTCCTCTTCGTACAACACCCAGTAATGACAACAACAAATCCAGGAGTTTCTCCATCCGCCAAAACACCCAAACGACAGCCTCAATCTCCACGAAATGATGCCATCATCCTCTCAACTCCGTCCAACTTTGTCAGCTCTCCGTTAAGGTTGTGCTTGCACAACCCATAATGTTCTAGAAACTTCCCATGTGTTAATTTCTCCGTGAATTTGTAGATTTTTCGTACAAATTGTTGCTGGCAAAGCCTATACATTGGGGAATTCGAATTTCCCACAACAAATTTCCCTAAATGCCCATCTATTTTCCCCCCTTTTCTACCCTAAGTTTCCCTATATAAACCCTCCCCTTTCATTGTGTGAGGTAGCTGATTTTGGGGAAAAATTTGAGGATTTTGGGGAAGAACTTCTCTAATCCTACGCAACCAAGTTAGTTTTCAAAGAGAAATACACTGAAAATTCAATTTCCGACAGGTCAAAATTAAACTCTGGTGGTGTCGAAGTTCTCCGTTGAAGCTCATTCTCATGTCGTTTCTCCGAAGAAGGTAAACAACTCACTTTCTTATGTCTTTTCCTTTAGCATTATATAGTGTCATAATTTTCTAGAAGTTTTCATGTTGGTTTTTAGGCTGGTCTTGTTTGATTTGGTGTTAAGAAATGACGACTGGAAGCTGTAAAATTTGTCTGTTAAAATGGTGGTTAAGTGTTAAAGCCCTGAAGTTTTAATTTTATCTTCTTTCTTCTCTGCTTTCTTCTCATTTTAACAACCACTTTTCTGTATGCTCAAATGTTTATCTCGTTTAGCCTATATAACTTATGTTTAGGAACTCTGTCTTTCTCTCTGTATATGGCAAGGTGTTTAAAAGTAAGATAGGATTTGTTGAACAAATGTCTTTGCTTTGTAATAGATTCCAAAAAAAATGGAAAAAAATGTGAGTGTTGAATATTGCTTGAGATGGTAGAATGAATAGCCTATACTCCATCCCTGTAACTGCCATTTTCACATCCTGTATCTAGGTGTCTTTAAAAATTATTTTGGTTGCCTAAGTTTAAGCTATGAATTCATCCTTCTAAAGAAATTGAATGCCATTTTTGCTGACTAATTTCTTGTTCATTACATGATTGTTTCTTTGACAAACTATTCTAAGAAATCAAATTCATCCTTTATGTCTCATGAGAAGTAGTTGTAATCGTTTATTGTATGACTTTGATAGTGGCATTGTGATATAGTGTTCAACATGTTTTGTCTGTGTGTTGAAATCGTTAATCTGACTTAATGCTTGACTTGTGTTTTAAAATTGCTACTTCAAAGATTAAGTGTCATACGAGAAAGCATGTTAATCTGCTTGTGCATCAACACTTTTCCAGCATGAAAAAAGCATTTTAAGAAATGGTCTTTTTCTGTTTGTATGGTCCATTTTTTACAAACTCGGTTTCTTGATATTTTGGTGTTCTTAGTTGTTTTTCCTGTCCATCTCTATTTTATTGGAACGAGCTAGCAAATTAGAATTTCCACGGTTTAATCATGAAGGTTTGGTCAATTTAGAATCATGTTAAAAGGGTAAATTTTCTTTCTCGATCATGTTTTGTATACATTATTCACATAGGTTCATAAAATTCACTGGATGCTCGTCCATAACATATGCTTCAGTTTCGTGATGAGTAAAATTGTGAATGGGATGATTCATATTTCTTCTTAAAAACTCCTTTGTATGAGCTAATACGGACATTTGATCAAATATTTGTTTGTATCTCTTTCGGTTAATGGTCTGTTCATAGCTCAACAATGATTTAATACCCTTCTTCTCTTTCTATGAATAGTTTTAAGTTACCAAATTTATCCACTACCCATCCTTACTATAAAAGATGAGCTGGCTTTTATTGTTTGATGCATTAATTCAGCCCGCTTTCATTTATGAAAATATGATCTTGTTCAAATACTAATCCTTCTTTCTTTTCTTCTTATGTAACATTGTCCTCGAGTCCATTCCGGACTCCCTCTCCATCGCATTTCATTGGGCTGACATACCCAACCCTTCATCTATCAAGTCACCCTGAAGACCGTGGCAAATAGGCTGAAATAAAATGGGCCAAAAGGCTCCCACGCAGATGTAGCAGCAGCAGTCCATATGGACCAAAGGTGGAGAATGTTGTACTAGAAGTCCAAGGCATCAGAAATGGGTCAAAGCCCAAACTTAGTTTAGGACAGGTCTTAGTTTTGGCCAAAGCCTAAATTAATTAAGCCAAGAGCTTAATTACCTCTCTCTCCCTTTAATTTCTTTGTATATGTTTAGTTAAATTTATATGTATGATTAATTGAACTAACGCTTTTATCTTAGTGAATTATCCTCAAAAGAATAAACACTTCTTGTATTACTTTTGTTTTCTTCATGTGAAAATGATTAAATCATTTTAAAATCATTAAATCGAGCATGATGTTTTCCTTTAAAATAAATTCTTTATGTATTTTCTTAAACATTTTTAAAAATGCATGTCAATCTTCTCTTATCATGTTAATCTTCTATGATTTCTAAAATCAAAAATTAAAACAAGATGTTTTAATATAAGATATTTTCATGAGTTAGTAAAAAAAAGAGTTGTTTTCAAACAATTTCGGATAATCGCAAGTTAGCGGATATCCCGAGTGCCTTAAAAACTTTCTCGGGATATTAATAAGAACCTCTTACCCTTAATCTCTTAATCTTTTTGAAGTTATATCTGTTTTGACTTTAAAAGATTTTTAAAAGTTTTTTCTTGGTTTTTTCTTTTATAAAAACTAAGTGGCGACTCTTGCTTTCAAATTAAAAATATTTTGAAACTTTAACTAGTAGATTTTTGAAATGATTTTTTCAATACAAGTCATTTTTTCTGTAAAACAATAGTATCAGAGCCCTAGATTCGTTGATCTCGTTGTACCAAAACAAGTCTAGTAGAGTCTTGTGAAACAGTGTGGAGACGTCTGTACTTTTATTCGAGAGGCTATAAGACTTTAGGAACTATCTCTTCTTTCTCACTTCGTGCTATAACTTGATTCCAATTAGTATCTGGTGATACAAATTGGTATCTGACTTCATTAATTCTTTTGTCCGCAGATGGTTGACACAAGGAACAACATAGCAAGAGCAGTGGTCCTAACAGTGGGCCCAGCTGTCAGAGGTAGAGGAAGGGGCAGGGGCAGGGGCTGAGGTAGGGAAACACCCGGCAGGGGTGGAGCTCAAGTGGCTGTAGGATCATTTGAAGCGACCCCTCCCCCACCCCAGGATCAGGTTGAAGAGGAGGTCGAGGTTACTGTTGAGAAGGGTGTAGAGCAGGCGGAGGCAGCACCGGCTGGAGGTGAAATCCTTCCCCCTATCACACCCGCAGCATTTCAGCAAGTGTGGTCCTTCCTGAGTCATTGGAATAGTAACGAGAAAAATGCCCCACTCCTCCACATTCATAACAGTTACCAGATCCCCTCTAGGCTGGTTGTGCTAGAGCCAACCACACAGGGACTGTAGATTAGGTTCCGGTTACTCAGCCAGCGGCTACTACAGCTCCTAGAATGGATGCGCATCGGGCACAAATGACTTCTTCAGACTAATGCAAGGTCTGGTCATGACAGGGAATGAGCACGAGATGCTGACCAAATTCCTTATGCTGAAACCTCCTACCTTTCAGGGTACTAATAAAGAAGATGCTTATGAGTTCATATTGGATTATTATAAGAGGCTGCACAACCTGGGCTTTGTGCAACAACATTGGGTTGAGTTTGTCACCTTTAAGCTGCAGGGTGATGCTAAGTAGTGGTGGAGGTCTCATGTGGAATATCGGTCATTTGTTTTTCCCCTACTGACTTGGGAGCAGTTTCACGCTCTTTTCTTAGAGAAGTACGTGCCTCGTACCTTGAGAGATCGCAAAAAGGATGAGTTTCTGGCTCTTAAATAGGGTAACATGTCGGTCTATGCTTATGAGGCTAAGTTTCATTCCTTGTCTCATTTTGCTACACAATTGTTGGGTTCTGGCGAGGAGCGGATTTGATTATTTGTGAAGGGTTTGAAAACGGTTTTACAGGTGTTATCGATGCACATGACTTTTGCAGGGAAGGGCTTCAATGAGGTCACAGACTATGTTAAGAAGTTAGAAGGGGTCAAACAAGTCGAGCAGGCTAAAGTGTTAGCCAAGAATCCCCATAATGATGGGGATTATAGTGGTTCATACTCTAGGGGCCACAATCAGCAGGTGTACTCTGCCCTTCCTATTCAGGCAGCTCTGGCAGCTGCTACAGGTGGTTGTCCAGGAGCTAATCAGTAGTTTTCAGCTCCTAGAGGCTAGGGAGTTGCTTAAACATCTACCAGCAAGCCTACACTTGATCGAGATAGTTTTTATTGTGGTGATATGGACAATTTGAAGAGGTAATTCCCTCACAGATAGACTGGTCATCAGGATCAGCAGCAGTCTAAGGTTGTGGTACCAACAGGTAGAGGTGGCTATGCTAGAGGTCGTTCACAGGGTGGGCGAGGTAACTTTCAGGGAGGTCGAGGAGACAGAGAGAAAGGGAGCGCGGGCAGGGATGCGGTGCAGCCAGCCAAAGTAGTTACCCGGATTGATGACCGAGCTCACTGTTATGCTTTTCCAGGGAATTCTGAGGCAGAGGCATCAGACGCAGTGATCACAGGAATAATTCTTGTCTGTGATAGGAGGGCTTGGGTACTTTTTGACCCAGGTTCTACATATTTATATGTGTCTGTGAATTTTACTTTGGGTCTGGACTTGATTTGTGATATTTTTGATTCCCCGATCCATGTTTCCACCCCGGTTGGAAAGTCCGTGATTGTGACTCATGTTTATCGTGCTTGTTCTATCATATTTGTAGGGTTGCATACTTGGGTAGACTTGGCAATTCTGGATATGGTAGACTTCGATATCATTTTGGGCATGACCTGGTTATCTCCTTATCATGTTCTATTAAATTGTAACACCAATATTGTGGCTCTAGATATTCCAGGTGAGGATAGGCTAGAGTGGAAAGGTGTGTACAGGCCTAAGCCGGTTAAGATCATATCTTTTGTTCGGACTAGAAAGCTAGTGGGGAGAGGGTGTTTAGCCTTTTTGGCTCATTTTCGGGATAATAGTGTGGAGTCCCCATCTATTGAGTCAGTTCTGGTTGTTTCAGAATTTCAGGAAGTGTTCCCAGAGGATTTTCCTGGTATGCCTCTGGACGGGGATATTGACATCTGTATTGACTTGGAGCCAAGCACTCGCCCAATTTCCAATCCTCCATATTGTATGGATCCGGCAGAGTTAAGAGAGCTTAAGACTCAGCTCCAAGAACTCTTAGACAAGGGTTTTATCCATCCCAGTGCTTCGTCATGGGGTGCTCCGGTCTTGTTTGTGAATAAAAAGGATGGTAGTATGTGGATGTGCATAGACTACAGGCAGTTAAACAAGGTTACCATTCGGAATAAGTACAGTTTACCCCGTATTGATGATCTTTTTGACCAGTTACAAGGTGCATCTATATTTTCAAAAATTGACTTAAGGTCAGGGTACAATCAGTTAAAGATTAGGCCCGAGGATATTTCTAAGACTGCTTTTCACACTCGGTATGGATATTATGAGTTCTTACTGATGTCGTTTGGGTTGACTAATGTACCGGCAACATTCATGAGTTTGATGAATAGGGTATTTAAGTCTTATTTGGACACATTCGTCATCATTTTTATTGATGATTTTTTGATCTACTCCAAGAGTAGGGAGGAGCATGTCGAACATCTCCGTATTGTGTTAGAAATATTGAGTCACCAAAAGCTTTATGCGAAGTTCTCCAAGTGTGAATTTTGGTTGACTTCAATCGCATTCTTGGGGCATGTAGTGTCAGAAAAGGGGTAATGGTGGATCCCCAGAAGATTGAGGCAGTCAAGAGTTGGGTCCGGCCTAGCTCGATGTCTAAAGTAAGGAGTTTTGTTGGTCTCGCAGGCTACTATTGTATGTTTGTCAAGGACTTTGCATCTATTGATACTCACTTGACAAGGCTGACTCAGAAAGAGGTACCATTTGTGTTGTCCAACAGGTGTAAGGAGAGCTTCCAAAAGCTCAAGACACTTCTGACCATGGCTCCTATTTTGTATTTGCCGGTTGAAGGTAAGGACTTTATTGTTTATTGTGATGCTTCACATTCGAGTTTGGGTGTTGTATTGATGCAGGATAGTAATGTGATAGCCTATGCATCTAGGCAGTTGAAAGTTCATGAGAGGAATTACCCAACCCATGACTTAGAGTTGGCAGCGGTGGTGTTTGCACTCAAGATTTGGAGACACTATCTCTATGGTGTCAAGTGTGAGATGTTCACCGATCATCGCAGTATGCAACATGTTTTTACCCAGAAAGACTTGAATCTGAGGCAGAGAAGGTGGATGGATTTGTTAAAGGACTATGATATGACCATTTAGTATCATCCGAGTAAGGCTAATGTGGTGGCAGGCGCATTGAGCCGGAAGACAGTTAGCATGGGCAGTTTGGCTTGTTTGGGGGTGTCCAAACGACCATTGGCAAGGGATATTCAGGCTTTGGAATCTAGGTTCATGCACTTGGGTATTTCAGAATAGGGTGGGGTGTTGGCCACTATTGAGGTCAAATCCACATTCTTAGAAGTGATAAAGGCCAAACAGTTTTAGGATTCGTAGTTGAGCAGGTTTCGGAGCAAGACAATATCCAGAGAGTCCGGGGATGCCACGTTGGATTCTTGAGGCGTGTTAAATTTTAGATGAAGGATTTGTGTTCCTTGGGTTGACGATATCATTCAAAAAGTGTTAACAGAGGCTCATGGCTCGCGGTATTTGATTCATCCGGGTGTAACCAAGATGTACAGGGATTTCAGGCAGCTTTACTGGTGGCCCGGGATAAAAAGAGACATAGTTAATTTTGTGTCCAAATAAAAAAATTGAAAGCAGGTGAAGTATGAGCACCAAAGACCTGCAGGACTACTTCAAAGGATTCCCATTCCATAGTGGAAATGGGAAAGGATAGCCATGGATTTCGTGGTGGGTCTTCCCAAGATCTTGGGGAAGTATGACTCTATTTGGGTCATTATGGACAGGTTGACCAAGTCAGCTCATTTTATTCCAGTCAGGGTGGACTACAATTCACAGCAATTGGCTAAGATTTATATGAAAGAGATCGTGAGATTGCATGGGGTACCACTAACCATCATTTCAGACAGGGTTACGCAGTTTACCTCTAAGTTTTGGGTAAGCTACATGAAGAGTTGCTCACTCAACTCACCTTCAGTACAGACTTCCATTCCCAGACTGATGGTAAGTCGGAGAGGACGATCTAGGTATTGGAGGACATGCTGAGAGCATGTGTGATTGACTTCGGGGGTCGTTGGATCCAGTTTCTACCATTGTGTGAGTTCTCATACAACAATAGCTACCACTCCAGTATCGACATGGCACCGTTCGAGGCACTGTATGAGAGGAGTTGTAGGTCACCTATAGGGTGGTTTGAGGAAGGCGATGTAAAGCCTTTGCGCATGGACTTGGTAAGGGAAGCACAAGAAAAGGTGAGAGGCATTCAAACCAAGTTGCTAGCGGCCCAAATCATACAGAAGGAATATGTGGATCGTAAGTTAAGGGACATGGATTTTCAGATTGGTGAACAACTACTATTGAAGGTGTCACCAATGAAGTGAGTTATGTGTTTCGGTAATAAGGGCAAGCTCAGCCCTCGGTTCGTCGGAACATTCGAAGTTCTTGAGATTGTAGGGCCAGTGGCTTACAGGTTAGCATTGCCACCCAGTTTGTCGGGTGTCCATCCGATATTTTATGTATCCATGCTAAAGCGATACAATGGGGATTGGGACTACATCATTAAGTGGGATGAAGTGTTAATTGATAAGGATCTTCGCTATTAAAAGGAGCCGGTTGTGATTCTTGATCGGGATGTCCAGAAATTAAGGACAAAGGTGATCAGTATGGTAAAGGTTCAATGGAAGCATCGTCCGGTTGAGAAATTCACTTGGTAAACCGAGAAGGATATGTGGGACAGGTACTCTCACTTGTTTGAGGATTCGGGTACTACACTTTCCTTTCTTTATTTCAATAATTTTGGGTTGGATCTTTCGAGGAAGAACGCTGGGTAAATTGGTATTTGTTGTAATGACCAGGTTCGTTATTATGGGTAGACTTTTTGTGCCAAGTTTTAAGTCAGAAAACTTCCGGATTTTGGAATTGGAAATTCTTGGCTAGGCTAGTCTCGGCTAATTTTGGAGCGAGGTATGGTGTAGGCAATCCGAGTAAGGATTGGGTAATGTGTATTATTTTGAGCTAGTTTTTCATTTATCTATGATATAAAAGAGTTCGAGGGACTTTTGGAATCAAATTCGGGTGAGTAGAACTCCTGGTATCAAGGTTGACGTGAAAGGGTTATTTCAAAACGTCAGAAAAATGAGTGTGTTGTAAAATGGACCAATTTGGGGGAATTTACGACTCTTTATCATGTGTCGACCACCGTAGCGGTTGACACATGCCATAGCGACCTCCGTCGTAGCGGAGAAAATACCACTACAGCGGTAGTCAATGTCGGTCAGCCTCTGCTATAGTGGTTGATTTCGCTACGCCGGTACCGCTACAGCGGAGCGGACCGCTATAGCGGAGCATGATAGAATTTAATGTAGAAACTTCCCCAAAAATAGTCAGTTTTACTCGACACATTTTGGGAGAAGCGCAAGGCAATTTTCATCAGTTTTCCACCAATTTTCTTCCTAAAGGTAAGAGTTGTACTCCCCAAACTCTCTACTATCCTTCCTACGCTATAGAATTTCTAGGGGTGGACTTGGGAAAAGGTTTGGAATGACCTAAGATGGTAGAATCAAGGGAAATAGGGGATTCTAAGGTGTAGAAGTTCTTGGGTGTTGATGATTTCATTAGATTATCATCATGTGACCTTAATTCTCTAAATGTATCCATAAGAATGGTAGGAATAGATGAATTAATGGTGGGAAAGCCCAGAAAAAAGGGTGGTATGACCATGGTTGGCCTGAGGTTTGGGATTTTTGCATAATCCGAGTAACTATTAGGCCATAAGGATTGATTTTGGTTATTGTGTGTTGTTTTAGACCAAGAACCGGCAAGAACTTCGGGAAACAGGAAAGCTCCGGTTGAGTAGAGCTTGGAATATTTTGAGGTAGGTGATGGTTATTGATTCCTGTATGCATTTTATGTTCGTGTACTTTTTCTTAAGTATTGTATGAGTTTCATGCTTAGGAAATGATTTAGGAAAGTCTAAGTGTCATGTTATCAGTCTTTTGAAATGAACTAGGTGATATTGCTTGTGGGTTTACAAGTGTTGATTGTTCATTGTTTGTGACTGTGGATTTTGTGTGACATTCGGTTGGCTCGGGTACCACGCATGATACAATATACTAATGGTTGGTTGTAATGACCCTTCCGGTTATTTCCACGTATACATTTTTCTTGTACCGTTAGAGCTTGTTTGTAGCGGTTCCAAGTCATTTAAGGCTTGTTGGGACCGGTATTTCTGCGCCGGGTCCATTTGTTTGATCGTACGTTTCTTTAATAAATTTTCTGAACTTTGGGTAAAATGTCTCAGAGCGTTTCTCTCAATATATAAAGAGTTAGAAGTCCCCCGAAATACCAAATCGAAGGTCTACGAGTCTAGTTTCCAACGCACAAAACCTCACGTCCAATTGATCTTGGAGTAAAAAGTTATGACTGTTTTACCGCGAACTGTCTGGCAGGAACCGGGTTACGAACCGGGTCGCGGACAGGGTCAGGTCAAAATCGATTTAAGCCTCAACTTCACGTTTTAAAACGCCATTTCAGTTCTGAAACAGTGAGAAACATAAGGGAGGGTTCTAAGAGAGTTCTTGAGTATCAAAATCGTGCGATGGTGAGTTGCGAACTTAAATTTAAGAATTTTATTAGCATCGCGCGTATATTTGAAAATATTTTATTTTAAAGTTGAATGTGGTAAAAAGTTATATTATTATTACCTTTTTAAAATATTTTAAAGGTTTATGAAAAATATTTTTGTTACGATATAATTGTATATGTATTTATTTTATAAGGTTTTTATACATTGTAATATTTTAACGGAGATAGTAAATTTAGTTATGTTGAAAATTATTATTATAATATAGTAGGTTTTATTTGAAATGATTTTCTACTAATTATTGTAATGACCCTTCCGGTCATTTCCACGTATAAGTTTTGAAGTCAAGCAAATCGACAAAAGTTATCGTAAGTTCCTTAACAAATTTCCTGAACCTTGGGTAAAATGTCTTTGGGCTTTTCTCCCAATATATAAAGAGTTAGAAGTCCCCCGAAATACCAAATCGAAGGTCTACGAGTCTAGTTTCCAACGCATAAAACCTCACGTCCAACTGATCTCGGAGTAAAAAGTTATGACTGTTTTACCGCGGACTGTCTGGCAGAAAATGGGTTGCGAACCGGGTCGCGAATCGGGTCCGGTTAAACTCGATTTAAGCCTCAACTTCACGTTTTAAGATGCCATTTCAGTTCCGAAACAGTGATAAAACATAAGGGAGGATCCCGAGAGAATTCTTGAGTATCAAAATCGTGCGTTGGCGAATTACGAGCCTAAACTTAAGAATTTTATTAGCATCGTGCGTGTATTTGAAAATATTTTATTTAAAAGTTGAATTTGGTAAAAACTATATTAGTATTGCCTTTTCAAAATATTTTAAAAGTTTATGGGAAATATTTTTGAAACGTTATAATTGTATATGTATTTATTTTATAAGGTTTTTATACACCGTAATATTTTATCGGAGATAATAAATTTAGCTATGTTAAAAGTTATTATTATAATATAGTAGGTTTTATTGGAAATGATTTTCTAATGATTATGGTATATTTAAAAATTATATTTATTATACCACGAATTTTTGCAATACCCGAATATATAAATAACGGGACAAAAATATTATTTTGTTGCCTTGCAATTGCCACCTCCACTCCACGTGTAGGTGGAGGGAGTGGCCAGCAAGCATTATCAGCGAACTGTGGCAGCATTGGAATTAGGCAGCATTAACAAGGATAACTTCAAGTATTGCTTTCTATTCACTGAAAGCAATTGAACAATTGCCAGGTAAGTTGCTGCCAACATTGCTTAACACTTCTTGAAATATAATTGTGGTGCAAAAATTACCACAGTACATCATTCGCTTGTCACGTTAAAAGTTGATTCCAATAAGCAAGATCTTGATCATTTATTGGATCACCGAAAAGAAAATCAATTATCTACGTCAAGTTGTTCCATCCCAAATTCGATTCCGATTTCGATTTAGTTTTGGATTTTCTTGGAGTGGTTCGAGCTTGGACATCGTTGTTCTAGCAGCTTGTCGTCGGACGACAGGTAGGTTATGGTTTATTTTCCCTAGACTCTGTATATATAAAATAAAATTGTATTAATGGGCATCCTTGGGTTGGTTTGTTAGGTTGGTACCACAGACCTTGACCGCTCTATTCATGTCCGCTTACTTTTGTTCCTCCGTTGCTTGTAGTATTTGCCGATATATTTTATTTACCCTTGTGGTCCTGTGAGGCCTTGTTGACTCTGGAACATAGAAGGTGGGATTTTGGGAATGTTCGCGAGTCCCGGGCATAGAATTATCCTTCTAGGCTGGTTATGCTTGCTGAGTAACTGTGGGCCTGTGCAGGGTCGATAGGTTGATTGTGAGCTGCGGGGCAGCTATTGTGTGTGATCATACCATTTCCATGCATATAAAGAGGTTTTATCCATGTTTTACCCTGGTTTTGGCTTCGGGCCTACTGGCACTATTTTCTAAACCTTGCATGGCCCGAGGGGCCTTTTTGATGGAAATAATTTGGAAATGGTTTGATTTAACTTGTGGATATTTTTGGGCAAGAAAGTAAAATTATGTTTAAAATCATCAGTTTTATGATTATCGCTAGACTCGGCAGGGCCGGGGTGCTAGTTGAGTTTTCTTGTTACTTGAGATGATTTTTAGCCTCGGTCGAACCGAGCACCTGAGATGACTTTTTACTGTTTAGACCCGGCTACGCCCGGGCACCCTTGGAGGGGTTTTTGAGATATTTTCCTACTATTTTTAGTCCTGGACAGGGTCTGGGCATG
>QJPP01002953.1:0-88830 GCA_003996215.1 Jaltomata sinuosa
CCTGGACAGGGTCTGGGCATTGCATATTCGAGACTGGGTCTCTATCTTGATACCGGACTTGCTTCCGGACGACATGTGTTGATACTGAGTTTTAGTATGGGGTCTGGGACCTCCATGGACCTTGCCATCTGGGCCAGGGGCTATAGGCTGCGTGTGTCGGAGGAGGGGTATATGGTGGAGTAGAGGTATACGGGCAGTGTCCTTTCATGGAACCTACCTGCTGGGCCGGATCGGCGCCGGAGGAGGTACATACAGAGATACCATGACACTTAAGATCTTCATGCATCATATCATTTATTGTTTGAGGCTCCACCCTTGTTTGTTGTTTGTTGATTGTACGCTCCGGTAGTATGGGATGCCGGAGGGTTTGTCTTCACTTGTTTGTGTTCCTCGGTTGTATGGGCGGCCGGGGGATTGCAGGTAGACTTTTGCTATTTACTTACAGAATTGTTCGCTGTTGCGGTTAAGTATGAAATTGGTTACTGCTAGACTGTTAGTTTCTGGATTTGAGATTGATATGATTAGTTGAGTTGGTTCATGTCTCTAAGCATGCCTATCATTACTCTTTCTCTCTTCTTCTTACACTTGAGGTTACCGGTATACCGTCCATTTCGTAAACTTATTTTATATACATTGTTATTGCAATGACCCCAGGTGCGTTGTTTCTTACTTTCACCTGTGCCTATGGTGTGTATATTCTGCTTACTAGCCTCACATGTGGTTCTGTTGATTTCCCTCTAGGCTAGTTCCTGTGTACCTTTTATTGATTTCTGCGACTGGTTGCTTCTATTCTGCCTATTACTATGCTTTTATCTTATATGTGCCCAGTTGGCCTATGATACCTACTGGGTACCTTATGCTTCGCATTTGGTGCTCACCCCTACCCCCTGCATCTTTGGGTGGTGATCCTAGCGTGGGCCATCGCCGTTAGATCGCTGTGATTCTTGCTTGGAGATCTGTTGGGGACCACTTCAGACTGAGGGTGAGCTCTTGGCGACCGGAGCTTAGCTTTAGTTTATCTTTTGCTTCATGTACTCTATTACCATTCAGAGACATCTGTATATATTATTTGGGTCGTTTGCACTCCATGTATGTAGTTTTGGATCTATACTATGATACAAGGTCTTGGGGTTTGGTTTAGTTTCCGCATATGTATGTATTTATAGTCCTTTGATCTGTTCTCTTCATCTTGTTCTCTTATTTGTTAGATAGTAGCCCATTATTAACCGTTCTGGTCTATGGGGATTGGTTCACCTACCGGGGGTTGTAGGTGCCATCATGACCGAGAAATTGAGTCGTGACAACTTGGTATCAGAGCTTTAGGTTCACCGGTGTCATCAGTATAGGAGCCAGTGTCTAGTAGAGTCGTGCGGATCGGGGCGGAGACGTCCATACTCAATCTTTGGGAGGCTACAGTGGCATTTTAGGAAATTTGACTCTTTCCTTACTTCTGTGTCGTGCGTAGAACCCTTGAAGTTTCAAGAAATCTCATCTGTCCTACTTCATTCTTCCGCAGATGGTTCGTACGAGATCATAGACATCACGCGGAGATGAGCCTCCAGCGCCAGCTCCAGCGCCAGCTCCAGTACCAGCCCTAGTGCCCACTTCTGTTCCAGCTCCAGCCGCAGGTCAGTCTCCAGATATTCGGGGATTACTATTACAGCTTTTGGGTGTGATTGGAGAGCGGCCTTCTGAGGTAGCGCAGACATCCGCTCAGGGGGCAGCCCTGGGTGCACAAAGCTTAGGAGCGCAGCCGGCTACTATGGCTCCCCGTGCGGAGGTCGTTCTGGTTCCATCTGTTGCACAGCCTCTTGCTCCTCGCCCAGTTATGTCAGAGTCAGAGCAGAAGGCGTTGGGTAGGTTTTTAAGGTTAGCACCTCCGAGGTTTGCTGGTACTTCTGGACAGGATCCACATGACTTTATTACTACCTGTGAGGAGATGTTGCATCATTTGGGTTTGTTGGAGACTCACGGGGTTGGTTATACTACCTATCAGTTGGAGGGCCAAGCGAAGTTATGGTGGAGGGCCCAGGTTGCTTGTAGACCACCGTCGTCACCTCCCTTGACCTGGTCTGAGTTTTATGAGGCCTTTATGGCCAATTTCCTACCCCAGAGTGATCGAGAGCATCGTAGGGAGCAGTTTACTCACCTTGTACAGGGGTCTACGACTATCTTGGAGTATGAGACCCATTTTCATCAGCTAGCACCATTCGGAGCTATGATCATTCCTACCGAGGCTGATAGGATTCGCAGATTTGTATGGGGTTTGAGGCCAGAGATCAGGCAGCCAGCTGAGATATTAATTGACAGTGGTCGATCATTCCAGGCTATTGTAGACTATGCCTGCACTGTGGAGGACTTACAGCGACATGATCAGGGGTCTAAAGATAAGAGGCCTCGACATCAGGGTGTCTATAGTGGCTCCAGATATGGTGGTAGAGGTCCTGGCCAGTAGAGCCGGAGTTATCAGCCACAGCAGTACCAGGGTCAGTCCAGCCGACCGGTGCAGGCTTCCCTTCAGACTTTCGGTAGTACCCAGTTCGAGCAGGGTCAAGGCAGCCATCAGGGCTATAGCGGCCAGTCTTCGAGGGGTACAGTTTCTGGGGCATCAGGCCGTGGTGGTCATACGGGATTTGCTGGTTCATCTCGACTGAGTAGGACATCAGGGGCTTGTTTTACTTGTGGTGCGATGGGTCATTTTGCTAGAGATTGCCCTCAGCAGGGTACAGTACAGTTGGTCGAGCCTTTACAAGCAGTTCAGCCTACGGCTAGAGGGGGTGGTCGTCAGAGTAGAGGTAGGGATGGCGGTCGGGCAAGTAGAGGTCGTCGTCAGTTTTACGCGGTCCCTAGGAGACCAGAGGCAGAGGCCTTAGATACTGTGATTACAGGTACGATTTTTGTGTGTCATCAGTCTTCTATGACTTTATTTGATCCTGGATCCACTTGTTCATATGTATCTTCCTACTTTGTGCCTTGCTTGGAGTTGGCTAGTGAGCCATTGTCTGTTCCTGTTTCTGTTTCGACCCCAATAGGAGATTCTTCAGTAGTGGATCGGATTGTGAGATCTTGTATGCTATCTATTGGTGATTCAGAGACTTGGGGTGATTTGATGATTTTTGATATGCTAGATTTTGATGTGATACTGGGCATGGACTGGTTATCCCCTCACCGTGTGGTTTTGGATTGTTATGCCAAGACCATTACCATAGCCGTGCCCGGTGTATCCCCGGTTGTGTGGCAGGGTTCTGTTAGCCATGCACCATCTGGGATCATCTCTTGTCTTCGAGCTAGGAAGTTGATTTCCAGTGGGTGTTTAGCTTATCTAGCATATGTCAGAGATGTTAGTGCTGACCCTACTTCTCCTGAGTCCATTCATGTGGTTAGAGACTTCCTCGATGTGTTTCCTACCGACCTGCCAGGCCTTCCACCTGAGAGAGATATTGATTTCGCTATTGAGCTAGAGTCGGGCACTAGGCCCATTTCTATTTCTCCTTACCGTATAGCTCCTGCTGAGTTGAGGGAGCTTAAGGAGCAGCTCCAGGATCTGTTAGCTAAGGGCTTTATTAGGCCTAGTGTGTCACCTTGGGGTGCTCCTGTTCTCTTCGTGAACAAGAAGGATAGGTTGATGCGCATGTGTATTAATTATCGGCAGCTGAATAGGGTGACAGTGAAGAATAGGTATCCGATGCCGAGGATTGATGATTTATTTGACCAGCTTCAGGGTTCAGTCGTGTTTTCGAAGATTGATCTGAGGTCTGGCTACCACCAGTTGAGGATTAGCGCAGAGTACATCCCTAAGACAGCATTCAGGACACGTTATGGCCATTATGAGTTCCTGGTGATGTCTTTTGGGTTGACTAATGCTCCCGCAGCCTTTATGAATTTGATGCACAGGGTTCTTGGCCCGTATTTGGACTCATTTGTGATAGTTTTTATAGACGACATCTTGGTATACTCGCGTAGTAGAGATGAGCATGAGCAGCACTTTAGGGTTATACTCCAGACTTTGAGAGATCATCGGCTTTATTCCAAGTTCTCAAAGTGCGAGTTTTGGCTTGAGTCAGTTGCATTCCTAGGGCACTTGGTGTCTAAGGATGGGATTAGGGTTGATCCGGGAAAGATTTCAGCAGTTTGTGAGTGGCCTAGACCTACTACTGTTATTGAGGTTCGCAGCTTTATTGGGTTAGCAGGTTACTACAGACGGTTCGTTAAGGGATTTTCTTCTATAGCAGCACTCTTGACTATGTTGACTAGGAAGGATGTCCCATTTCAGTGGTCGGATCAGTGTGAGGATAGCTTCCAGAGGCTTAAGGCCTTATTGACTTCAGCTCCAGTTTTGACTTTGCTGGTTGAGGGTTAGAGTTTCTCCGTGTATTGTGATGCTTCTAGGGTTGGTCTTGGTTGTGTGTTGATGCAGCAGGGTCGAGTAGTAGCATATGCGTCGAGGCAGCTGAAGGTTCACGAGCGCAACTACCCCACTCATGACTTAGAGTTGGCGGCAGTAGTTTTCGCGCTTAAGATCTGGAGGTATTACCTATATGGAGTTCACTGTGATATCTTCACCGATCACCGTAGTCTTCAGTATATCACGAGTCAGCGGGAGTTGAACTCGAGGCAGAGGAGATGGGTCGAGTTACTGAAGGACTATGACTTCACTATTCTGTATTATCCGGGCAAGGCAAACGTGGTAGCGTATGCCTTGAGTCGGAAGGCAGTGAGTATGGGTAGCCTAGCTTCTCTTTCAGTTTCAGAGCAACCATTGGCCTTGGACATCCAGTCCTTGGCTAATCGTTTATTTAGGCTTGACTTGTCGGATCCTAGCAGAGTTCTCGCCAGTGTTGAGGTTTGTTCTACTTTGATTGATCAGATTCAGGGCCGTCAGTTTGAGGATCAGCAGTTGTCTGACCAGCCGGGCTACTCTAGATTCAGATGGGGTTCTGAGATTTGATAGTCGCCTTTGTGTTCCAAGGATTAGTGATTTGATTCAGTTGATACTTCACGAGGCACATTGTACTAGATACTCCATTCACCCTGGCACAGCAAAGATGTATAGAGACTTGAGGCAGCTTTACTGGTGGAGTGGTATGAAGCGGGATATAGCGGAGTTTGTATCTCGGTGCTTGAACTGTCAGCAGGTTAAGTTCGAGCACATGAGACCTGGTGGTTTGATGCAGCGACTTCCCATTCCTGAGTGGAAGTGGGAAGGGATTACTCTGGACTTCGTTGTTGGTTTGCCTCGTACTTCTCATGGGTTTGATTCCATATGGGTGATTTTTGATAGGCTGACTAAGTCAGCACATTTCTTGCCGGTTCAGACTTCTTATGGCGCAGAGAGGTTAGCTCAGATCTACCTTCGTGAGATTATTCGATTGCATGGGGTCCCAGCTTCTATTATTTCAGACCGCGGCAACCAGTTTACATCTCAGTTCTGGAGGGCTATTCAGCGAGATTTGGGTACAGAGGTTCATCTTAGTACCGCTTTCCACCCTCAGACAGATGGCCAATCCGAGAGGACCATTCAGGTCCTAGAGGACATGCTTTGGGCCTGTGTTCTTGACTTTGGAGGTTCTTGGGATAAGTTTGTTCCCTTGGCAGAGTTTGCTTATAATAACAGCTTCCATTCGAGTATCGGCATGGCACCTTTTGAGGCTTTGTATGGCAGGCGTTGCAGATCACCGGTAGGTTGGTTTGATGGTTTCAGTACTGGGCCACAGAGCACAGATTTGCTTCGAGATTCCTTAGACCGAGTCTGAGTGATTCAGGACAGACTTCGGGTAGCTCAGAGAAGGCAGAAGAGTTATGCTGATCGTAGGCTCCGTGCCCTGGAGTTTAGTGTCGGTGACTTGGTGTTTCTCCGTGTATCGCCCATGAAGGGCGTGATGAGATTTGGTAGGCGGGGCAAGCTTAGCCCCAGGTACATTGGGCCGTTTGAGATTCTGCAGAGGGTTGGTAGCGTTGCCTATCAGTTAGCCTTACCTCCGATGTTTTCAGCTATACATCTTGTATTTCATGTTTCGATGTTGCGTCGGTATGTCCCAGATGAGTCTCATGTGTTGCAGTGGGATTCAGTTCAGTTGGATGAGGGTTTAGCCTTTGTTGAGGAGCCGGCAGCTATTCTGGCAAGAGATGTTAGGAGATTGAGGTCTCGAGAGATCCCGGTTGTTAAGGTTCAGTGGAGGCACCGTCCAGTCGAGGAGGCTACTTGGGAGACTGAGACAGATATGCGGGATCAGTATCCGCAGCTATTTTAGCCTTCAGGTACCCCCTTGACCTTGACTTTCGAGGACGAAACTCCTTTTTAGTAGTGGATGATGTAATGACCCTTCTGGTTATTTCCACGTATACATTTTCCTTGAACTGTTAGAGCTTGTTTGTAGCGGCCCCAAGTCACTTAAGGCTCGTCCGGACCAGTATTTCGGTGTTGGGTCCATTTGTTTGATCGTAAATTTTTTTGATAAATTTTCTGAACCTTGGGTCAAATGTCTCGGAGCTTTTCTCTCAATATATAAGGAGTTAGAAGTCCCCCGAAATACCAAATCTAAGGTCTACGAGTCTAGTTTCTAATGCACAAAACCTCACGTCCAACTGAACGCGGAGTAAAAAGATATGACTGTTTTACCGCGGACTGTCTGGCAGAAAACGGGTTGCAAACCGGGTCGCGAACCGGGTCGGGTTAAACTCGATTTAAGCCTCAACTTCACGTTTTAAGACGCCATTTCAGTTCCGAAATAGTTAAAAAATAAGGGAGGATCCCGAGAGAATTCTTGAGTATCAAAATCGTGCGTATTTGAAAGTATTTTATTTAAAAGTCGAAGGTGGTAGGAAGTTATATTATATTATTATTACCTTTTCAAAATATTTTAAAGGTTTATGGAAAATATTTTTGATACGATACAATTGTATATGTATTTATTTTATAAGGTTTTTATACACCGTAATATTTTAACGGGGATAGTAACTTTAGTTATGTTGAAATTTATTATTATAATATAGTAGGTTTTATTCAAAATAATTTTCTATTAATTATGGTATATTTAAAAAGCTATATTTATTTTACCACGAACTTATGCAATACCCGAGTAGGTGCATATTGGGAAAGGAATATGTTGGGTGTCACCTCCACCTCACACGTGGAGGTGGAGGGAGTGTCCAGCAAAGTCAATGTAAGTGGTGGCCTTATGTTATTAATTAGAAATAGCCACTAAGGCACTTGGTTATAACATGTGTTGTGAGAAGTCTTCAGCTCCTCACTTAGTACATCACATTGAGAAGGGAATTATTGGCAGCGGACTTTTAAGCTTTGAAAGAAATAAACATTCTTGAGTCATTTGGAAATTGTCAGAACACCATTAGCTACCCAATATCCAGGGAGGGATTCTGATCAACCTCTCTACTAGGATTCAGGGTTCAGCGGTGAATTGGAAATTAATTATCGACGCCAAGTTATTCAAGCCCGAGTCCGAGTTTGATTTCGTGTTAGGGATTTTTCGGAGAGGTTCAAGCTTGTCATCGGACGACAGGTAGGTTACGGTTTATTTTTCCTAGACTCCGCATATATAGAATAAAATTGTATTAATGGGCATCCTTGGGTTGGTTTATTAGGTTGGTACCACAGACCTCGACCGCTTTATTCATGTCCGCCTACTTTTGTTCCTCCGTTGCTTGTAGTATTTGCCGATATATTTTAGTTACCCTTGTGGTCCTGTGAGGCCTTGTTGACTCTGGAACATAAAAGGTGGGATTTTGGGAATGTCCGCGAGTCCCGGGCATAGACTTATCTTTCTAGGCTGGTTATGCTTGCTGAGTAGCTGTGGGCCTGTGCAGGGTCGATAGGTTGATTGTGAGCTGTTGGGCAACTATTGTGTTTGATCATACCATTTTCATGCATAAAAAGAGGTTTTATACAGGTTTTGCTACGGTTTGGGCTTCGGGCCTACTGGCACCATTTTCTAAACCCTGCATGGCCCGGAGGGGCCATTTTTGATGGAAATAATTTGGAAATGGTTTGATTTAACTTGTGTATATTTTTGGGCAAGAAAGTAAAATTATGTTAAAAATTATCAGTTTTACGATTATCGCTAGACTCGGCAGGGCCGGGGTGCTATTTGAGTTTTCTTGTTACTTGAGATGATTTTTAGCCTTGGTCGGACCGAGCACCTGAGATGACTTTTTACTGTTTAGACCCGGTTACGCCCGGGCACCCTTGGAGGGGTTTTTGAGAAATTTTCCTACTACTTTAGTCCTGGACAGGGTCTGGGCATTGCATATTCGAGACTGGGTCTCTATCTTGATACCGGACTTGCTTACGGACGACATGTGTTGATACTGAGTTTTAGTATGGGGTCTGGGACCTCCATGGACCTTGCCATCCGAGCCAGGGGCTACGGGCTGCGTGTGCCGGAGGAGGGGTATACGGTGGAGTAGAGGTATACGAGTAGTGTCCTTCCATGGAACCTACCTGCTGGGCCGGATCGGCGCCGGAGGAGGTACATACAGAGATACCATGACACTTAAGATCTTTATGCATCATATCATTCATTGTTTGAGGCTCCACCCTTGTTTGTTGTTTGTTGATTGTACGCTCCTATAGTATGGGATGCCGGAGGGTTTGTTTTCACTTGTTTGTGTTCCTCGGTTGTATGGGCGGCCGGGGGACTGTAGGTAGACTTTTGCTATTTACTTACAGAATTGTTCCCTGTTGCGGTTAAGTATGAAATTGGTTACTGCTAGACTGTTAGTTTCTGGATTTGAGATTGATATGATTAGTTGAGTAGGTTCATGTCTCTGAGCATGCCTATCATTACTCTTTCTCTCTTCATCTTACACTTGTGGTTACCGGTATACCGTCCATTTCGTATACTTATTTTATATACATTGTTATTGCAAGGACCCCAGGTGCGTTGTTTCTTACTTTCACCTGTGCCTATGGTGTGTATATTCTGCTTACTAGCCTCACATGTGGTTCTGTTGATTTCCCTCTGGGCTAGTTCCTGTGTACCGTTCGTTGATTTCTGTGACTGGTTGCTTCTATTCTGCCTATTACTATGCTTTTATCTTATATGTGCCAAGTCGGCCTATGATACCTACTGGGTACCTTATGCTTCGCATTTGGTGCTCACCCCTACCCCCTGCATCTTTGGGTGCAGATCCTAGCATGGGCTATCGCCGTTAGATCGCTGTGATTCGTGCTTGGAGATTTGTTGGGGACCACTTCAGACTGAGGGTGAGCTCTTGGCGACCGGAGCTTAGCTTTAGTTTATCTTTTGCTTCATGTACTCTTTTACCATTCAGAGACATCTGTATATATTATTTGGGTCGTTTGCACTCCATGTATGTAGTTTTGGCTCTATATTATGATACCAAGTCTTGGGGTTTGGTTTAGTTTCCGCATATGTATGTATTTATAGTCCTTTGATCTGTTCTCTTCATCTTGTTCTCTTATTTGTTAGATTGTAGCCCATTATTAACCGTTCTGGGCTACGGGGATTGGTTCACCTACCGGGGGTTGTAGGTGCCATCATGACCGAGAAATTGGGTCGTGACACGAATTCAGGGCTGCTTTTCAAGTACTTGCTCAGGCCATGACTGCCCAGGTCAATCAGCAGGTTGCGGCTCCAGACCCGCCTCAGGTCAATACTGTTGCAGCTAGAATCCAGGATTTCACTCGGATGAGCCCTCCAGAATTTCATGGGTCCAAGTCAGAAGAGGATCCCCAAGAGTTCTTAGAGGATATTCAGAAGGTGACAGACATTATGGGTGTCACTCCAGTCGAGGGTGCAGACTTGGCTGCCTATCAGTTGAAGGGAGTGGCCTACACTTGGTACCAATGCAGGACCAGTGACTTGGAACCTTTTCAAGGCTGTTTTCTGGACAGGTTCTTCCCACTATAGCTCAGGGAAGCCAAGGTTTAGGAGTTCATCAATCTGAAGCTGGATGACATAAGCGTGCGAGACTATGCTCTGAAGTTCACTCAGCTATCCAAGCATACTCCAGCCATGGTAGCTGACTCTAGAGCTCGTATGAGCAAGTTCGTGTCTGGAGTGTCTGATCATGTGGTAAAGGAATGCAAGACGGCCATGCTAATTAAGGAAATGGACTTTTCCTAATTAGTTACTTATGCTCCTGAGAAGATTAAGGAAAGGGGAGGAGATGCTAAGAGGGCTAGGATAGGTGATTACAGCCACTCCCAGCAGAGGTCAGAGGGTGGCAATTGCTTTCAATACCGCTAAAAAAATTCAACTCCAGCTCCATCTTCTGCTAGTGCACCAGTGCCCAAGTTCAAGAAGGATCGTCGGGATAGAGCGTCTGGCTCTAAGTCCCAAGGTACGATTACTAGTGGGTGCACTAACCTTGTGTGTAAGAACTGTGGTAGAAATCACCAAGGTGAGTGCATGGCAGGCAGCGAAAATTGCTTTGGGTGTGGTAAGCCAGGCCACATGATGAAGGATTATCCCACAGCTTCTCAGAAGGGTAAGGATGTTCACCCGCAGACTCAGACTGGTTCCACAGAAGCTCCAGTAGGTCACCCCACTCAGCAGGGAGCCTCGTCTGGTACAGGTGGTAGTCAGCACCGAAATAGGCTCTATGCTCTTCAGGATTGACAGGACCAGGAGGATTCTCCTGATGTGGTCACGGGTACATTGCGAGTCTTTAATACTGATGTTTATGCCTTGTTAGATCCAGGGGATACACTTTCCTTCATCACTCCTTATGTAGCATTAAACTTCAGTATTAGTCCAGAAACTCTCCTAGAACCCTTCTCAGTCTCTACCCCAGTCGCTGACGCAGATATAGCTAGATGGGTATACAAGAATTGCCCAGTCATAGTTTCCCAGAAAAGTCACCTCAGCAGACCTTGTAGAGTTAGAAATGCTAGACTTTGATATCATTCTAGACATGGATTAGTTACATCCTTGTTATGCCTCAGTCAATTATAGAACTAGGATCGTTCAACTTATGTTTCCTAATGAGCCAGTCCTAAAGTGGAAGGGTAGTAACTCAGTGCCTGTAGGTCATTTCATCTCCTACCTTAAATCCAGAAGGATGATTTCTAAGGGTTATATCTATCACTTTGTTTGGGTTAAGGATTTAAACCCTGAGACACCTACTCTTGAGTCAGTCCCAGTAGTGAATGAGTTTCAAGAAGTGTTTCCAGAAGATCTTCTCGGAGTTCCTCCTGAAAGGGAAATCGACTTCGGAATAGATCTTCTTCCAGATACCCAGCCTATTTTGATTCCTCCTTACAGAATGGCTCCAGCTAAGCTCAAGGAGTTGAAAGAATAGCTCAAGGACCTGCAAGATAAGGGCTTCATCAGACCCACTATCTCTCCATAGGGTGCTCTAGTGTTGTTCGTGCATAAAAAGGACGGTTCCCTTAGGATGTGCATTAACTACCATCAGTTGAACAAGGTCAAAATCAAGAATAAATATCCCATCCCTAGGATTGATGACTTGTTCGACCAGCTTCAGGGTGCTAGTTATTTCTCTAAGATAGACCTCAGATCCGGCTATCACCATCTCAGAGTCAGAGATAGTGACACCCCGAAGACAACCTTCAGGACTCGGTATGGTCACTACGAATTTGTTGTTATGTCTTTTGGACTAACCAATGCTCCTACAACTTTCATGGACTTAATGAACAGGGTGTTCAAATAGTATTTGTACTTGTTCGTCATTGTCTTTATTGATGATATCCTTATTTATTGTCGAAATGAGGAGGAGCATGCGACTAATCTGAGGGTTGTTTTACAGACTCTCAAAGATCGCCAGTTATTTTCTAAGTTTAGCAAGTGTGAATTCTGGTAACAGTCTGTCACTTTCCTTGGTCATGTGGTGTCTAGTGACGGCATTCGAGTTGATTCTCAAAAAATTGAGGCAGTAAATGACTGGCCCAAACCCACCTCTCCAATAGACATCAGAAGTTTCTTGGGTTTGGATAGTTATTACAGGAATTTTGTAGAAGGATTTTTATCCATAGCTTCCCCATTGACCAAGTTTATGCAGAAAAAGGTCAAGTTTTGGTGGTCAGATGAGTGTGAGAAGAGTTTCTTAGAATTAAAGACCAGGCTGACTACAACTCCTGTTTTGACTCTACAAGAGGGTTCAGATGGTTATGTGGTTTATTGCATGCATCCAGAGTTAGCCTGGTTTGTGTTTTGATGCAGAATAGTAAGGTCATAGCTTATGCTTCCAGACAGCTTAAGGTCCATGAGAAGAACTACCCGTCTCATGACCTCGAGCTCGCAGCGGTTGTGTTTTCCCTAAAGATTTAGAGGCACTATTGTATGGTGTTCATGTTGATGTGTTCACAGATCACAAGAACCTCCAGTATGTGTTTACCAAGAAAGAGTTGAATGTTCGTCAGAGGATATGGCTTGAGTTCTTCAAAGATTATGATATAAATATGCTCTACCATCCCGGTAAGGCCAATGTAGTGGATGATGCTCTCAGTAGACTATCTATGGGTAGCGTATCTCATGTTGAGGAAGAAAAGATAGAATTGGCTAGAGATGTTCACCGGCTTGCTCGCTTAGGATTTTGCCTGATGGACACCTCAGATGGTGGTGTGATAGTTCAGAATGGATCGGAATCTTTATTAGTAGCTGAGGTTAAGGAGAAACAAGATAGTGATCCCATATTGCTTCAGTTAAAGGGTGCAGTTCATCAGTAGAGAGTCGAGGTTTTCACCCAAGAGGGAGATGGTGTACTTCGTTATTAGGGTCGCTTGTGTGTTCCGAAGGTGGGTGAGTTGAGACAGCAAATCCTTTTAGAAGCCCATAATTCTAGATATTCTATTCATCCAGGTACCACCAAGATATATCGTGACCTGTGGTAAGTCTATTGGTGGAACGGTATGAAGAGGGACATCACAAATTTTGTGGCTAAATGTCTCAACTGTCAGCAGGTTAAGGTAGAACATCAGAAATAAGGAGGTGTGACTCGGGAGATTAGAATTCCTATTTGGAAGTGGGAAGTGTTAAACATGGATTTCATTACAGGTCTACCTCGTACTCGCGGGCAGCATGACTCCATTTGGGTGATAGTGGATAGAGTCACTAAGTCAACTCACTTCTTGGCTGTCAAGACTACAGATTCAGTGGAGGATTATGCCAGACTCTACATCAGCGAGATAGTTAGGTTGCATGGAGTTCCTTGTCCATCATCTCAGATAGAGGTCCTCAGTTTACATCTCATTTCTGGAGATCTTTCAAGAAAGGTCTTGGTACTCAGGTGAATCTTAGTACAACATTTCATTCGCAGATGGATGGTCAGGCAGAGCATACCATTCATACCTTAGAGGACATGTTGAGAGCTTGTGTGTTTGATTTCAAGGGTAGTTGGGATGATCACCTACCTCTCATAGAGTTCACCTATAATAACATCTTTCATTCCAGCATTTAGATGGACCCATATGAGGCCCTCTATGGGCGTAGATATAGGTCACTTATTGGTTGGTTCGAAGTAGGTTAAGCAGCTTTGATTGGACCAGATTTAATACATGAGGCGATGGAGAAAGTTCAACTCATCAGAGAGAGGCTAAAAATAGCTCAGAGTCTTCAGAAGTCCTATGCAGATGTTAGGAGAAGAGACTTAGAATTTGAAGTTGACAATTGGGTCTTCCTAAAAGTGTCACCCATGAAGGGTGTAATGATATTCAGCAAGAAAGGGAAGCTCAGTCCCAGATATGTAGGTCCTTACAAAATCCTAAAAAGGGTTGGTAATGTGGCTTACGAGTTAGATTTGCCATCAGAACTGGCAGTAGTTCATCCAGTCTTCCATATTTCCCTGTTGAAGAAATGTGTGGGTGATCCGACTTCGATAGTACCCTTAGAGAGTGTGGATTTGAAGGATAGTCTCACCTATGAGGAGGTTCCAGTTGAGATTCTTGACCGTCAGGTTCGTAGGTTGTGAAAAAAGTCGCTTCAGTGAAAGTTTTGTGGAGGAATCAGTCCGTAGAGGGAGCTACTTGGGAAGCAGAAGCAGACATGATGTCCAAGTACCCCCACCTCTTCCCTCCGATTCCGTTCTAGCTTGAGGTAAATAGTTCCTCTCCAGTCTCTCAGTCTACTCTTATGAAATTCAGTCTCAGCACCTCGTTCCATCAGTTGCCCTTGTATTTCAGCATACTTGCATGTTTATGGATCTCAGTCCAATTAGATATCAGTTTCTAGTACTCTATTGGTAGGGATTGCATCTCTTTCCCTCAAAAGTTAGCTTATTCAGTCTTCATTCGAGGACGAATCATCCCAAGGGGGAAATATTGTAACACCCTAGAACTTCCAAGATCAGACTAAAATTGCATAAAAATTTGAGTTTCCAAGAACCACAGTTCAAAGTACGAACTGTAGTTTGGAATGAAGTCCCGTTATCTTGAACCATAGTTTGAGTTCTAGTAGCCCAGCAGTTCTACCTCAGGGACCACAGTTCAGAGTATGGACCGTAGTTCAAAACCACGGTCCATCTTCTCAACCCGTAGTTTAAGTTCCAGTAGCTCTTCAGTACATGTCCCAGGGACTACGGTTAGGACCACGGACCATAGTTTGGAACCACGGTCCATTTTCTCAAACCGTAATCCCAAGTCCAGTAGCCTCTCAGTTCTAGCTTCAGAAACCACGAGTCAGACAATGGTCCATACTTCAGAAGAATGGTTCGTCATTTGACTCGTGGAATCCCCAGACTAGGTCAAGGACCTAGGAATCATGGGCCATATGACGAACAATGATCCCAGAGTACGGTCCTTCCTTTAGAGCCGTAGTCCCTGAAATTAGAGGACCCCCAAGATGCCAAGGAAAGACCACGACTAAGTTGACGGTCTGTCATCCAAGAGTACGGTCCATCAACCAAGTCGTGATCCCTGAATTGCAATTTTCTAAAGATTTCTTTTAACTTTTGCCAGGGGTATTCCGGACTTTTCCATTACCTTTTAAGGACTAAGTGACGTCGTTTTATGTTGTCTAAGCCTAATTAAGTAGTCTAAAACTAACTAAAACCCTTATTCTCCTAAAATCATCGGACTTAGACAGAAAAGGATCAAAAGAGGCGTTAGTTTCTCCCAAGAACAAGTAGAGGCCTTCATCAATTTCAGCCCCAAAAATCCAAGGATTTTTCCATGGATTTCTTCATCAGGTATGTGGGATTTCACTAGTGGGTTCCTTTCACCCATTAGGTCCCTAGATTCCAGTCAGCCTTCAGTTTTCTCCATGAATGTTTCAGACCTAGGGTTCCTAAATCTTAGAGATTTATTGTAATTCAATTCTTACAGCTTTTATAGTATTGATTACATTTCTCCTAGAGGATTAGTATAGTTTCATGATTAATGCCTAGAAATCCTAGCTTGTAGAAATTCCATTACTTCCATGAATTTATCTTGCTAGACAGATCAGTTAGATGCTTATGCTTCAGAAACTAAATGCCATTTCCTTCAGCTAATGTTTATTGCATTCTCAGTCAGTAATCAGTATTTTGAGCTATCCTTTATTTCAGTATATAATTGATTACCTTCAGTGGGAGTAGACTTAGTACCGAGCAAACGAGAGGATGAAGGCTTAGCTGCAGTTTAGGCTAAGACCTTTAGAAGCAGTCCCCAAGTCCCAGAACTATGGCGCCACCATAGGTTTAAAGGAGTCAGCTTTTAGACTAGGTTGCACCTCCTTGTGCCTTATACACATCAGTAGTGGATCCACATCAAACTTGTTCGTACCCTTGGCAAGGTATGAACACTCTTTCATCCAGGGTTACAAGTTTTCCCCATAGTTAGCTCAACTTGGGGTATGTCGGTTAGTAGTGTCTCCCACAGTTAGATTTATGTGCATTGACCTTGTAGACAGTATTTATATTCAGTATTCAGTTCATCATGTTATCTCATGATTTATACTTGGTCATTGCATTCAGTTCAGCTTTCAGTTATGTTGCAGTATATCTATTGTCATGTCCAGTTCTATATCGTCCAGCTTGTATATATCCTGCATGCTCAGTACATTAACCCCCTCCTTTCATTATGGTAGTCACATGGCTCAAACAGTTCATCTCACAAGTTTATTACCCCCTTCCTTTCAATATAAAATAAGTGCACATATACCATTTATCAAGACAACACAAGAGGATCTATGGATAACATCATGATTTTAATAGACAAGCTAGCATACATAGATGATAATTACCCTAACAATCAGTAATTATTGCTACTCTAGTGCCCTCACCATAAAGAAGTCTCATTCACATAGTAAATCATTCAGAATAGAACTAAAACAAACACACTCACTCTCACAAAGAAGTTCAAGCAATGCATGCATAATACCATAGGTTTACCTTTATTTTCTATGCCTTATTTTTTGAATAATTGGACTAGGATCACTATAGGACATTACTCGAATTGTAATGTAGGCTCGGGGACGGGTATGGTATATTTGAAAATAGTGACTATGCCCTCCTTAATACTACACTATCTTTGCTCCACTTTCTAGACCAATTTTTCCTCCCTTATTCTCCATTTATTTTATTTTTTCATCTTGTGACGGGTGCGGCAATTTTTATTCTAACTCAACTTTCTCTTTTTCTTTTTCTTTTTCTTTTCTTTTTATTTCTTTGTCTTTTAGCATATGCCACACCCGTTATATCTCATTTTATCAATAGTCTGCTCTTTTCATGCCCCATTCTTCTTCTCATTTACCTTTATAGTAGCCTCTCTTAAGTTGGGAAATTTTCTTGAGTTAAGGTACATAATGTCCAAGGAGGGACTAGGGCCAAAATATGGGTTCCAAGAAAAATCGGGAAGGTGAATAGGCTAATACAATAAAAGGGTCAATTTAGGTTCAAAATCAGGGATCAAGGGATATCAGTTTTATTTGAATGGTCATTTAGGCTAGGAGGACTAAATTCAAAAATGGTCTATGATCATTTCCTAACAAACTATCCTACAGCCTAGGAAAGACTAACCAGGTAAGTTCTAGATTGACACACAAAGCAAGAAGGATATTAATGTATCTCACATACACATGGCACAGAGGCACTATCAAATGTTAACTATCAGGTATATGCCCAAGCTTAAGTTATTTAACACATCCATATGCATAATGTGATGCACAGATCCATAACGGTCAGTCTATCAAAATGTCTAACATGTCACACAAAATTTAAATGGGTCTGTATTTTTCAAAATCACTTTATCAAGTTTCGTGCATGTCACTCCCTAAGCTTACACCCTAGACGTAACACTGTGCTTAGAGTCATGAGTGACCTCAAGCTAACCCATGTCCTGGAATACTACTGAGTTACAAACTGAAAGATAATGTAGATGCTAAAATGTGTGTTGAGCTCTTGAAACATATTATAACAAAGAGAAAATAGATAAAAAAAACCTAAACTTGGCTCGACAACTTACTTTAGCACTTAAACTTAACAGATAATTATATACCTCCATTAACAGCTTTGGAGTGAATAAATATCACCCTAAAAATATAATACCACTCTCACAATGGAAGGTGCACTACACTCGCGCCATATCACTGCAATGTCAGCGCCATATCACTGCCATGTCAGCGCCATATCATTGCCACATAAAAAATTATTTTAAAAGATTAATCACACTAATATATATATATATATATATTAAAATAAAAAAGAAAAAGAAAAATCCCCTTTCCCTCCCCCCTTTCTTCTTCATACCCCCCACCCCAACCACCTTCAATCCCCCTGCCTTTCTCCTTCTTCGACTTCATTAATACCTTTGCACCCCCTTTCTTCTTCGTACCCACCCACCCCAGTCCACCTTCTTCAATCTCCCTCTCCCTCCCCCCTCCCTCCCCCTTCCTAGATATTAACACAAAAGGATATGGGTCCATTAGTCCTCAAGAGCAAGGCAGGAGAAAAAATTTAAGGATAGAATCGATGGTTAAAATTGAATTGATTGCAAAAATTGTAGGAATACCCAGCTAGTAATGAGGTCTAGAAATAAAAAATGAAATAAATGAATGAACGTGTATGCGTGCTAAATAACCTGGGTGCACGTATTACCTTTCTCCTTCTTCAAACCTCCATTAATGGCTTCTTATTGAAGCAATAGCAAACTACCAATAATCACAGTTAGAAATAACCTAAAAAAAGCAATCGAAATTTCTTCAAATTTATAGTTTCTTCAAATTTATAGTTTCTTCAATTTTTTCATGTCCCCAATAAAAATTTCTCCATGAATTAAGCACTTTTAATTTTTATTGATGATTTTGGTCTCTTTAATTTATTTAGAGAAAAGGAAAAATTAGAAAAAGAAAATAAAAAAAAGATGGTGCAGAAGGAGTGTAGTGAGGTGGGGGTTAGAAAAAAGAGGAAGGGGTGGGGTGGTTTACAGGAGGAGAAAGTGAGTGGGAGGGATTTGCAGAAAAAAGAGGGTAGGGGGTTTGAAGAAGAAAGGGAGTGGGGTGGGAGGGGGTTGGGAGGGAGGTATTTTTTCTTTGTTCTTTTTTTTATTATATATATATTAGTGGGACCAATTTCTTTTAAAAAAAAATTTACGCATTTTTTTAATGCCATATCAGCCTTAGGGGTGGCATTTATTTCACTCCAAAGTTGGTTAAGGGGGTATATAATTATCAGTTAAGTTTAAGTGCTAAAGTAAGTTGTCGAGCAAAGTTTAGGGGTATTTTTATGTATTTTCTCTAGAACAAACTGAACTTTCATAAAATCAAATACAAATTCATTTGAATACTGATACAACAAACTGGTTGACTGGATATAAAGCTTCTACTAACACTAACTATAGTTTGCCGGGACATGAATCCCAACTATCTCTAATTAATGTATAAGAACTAAAATAAACTGTTATGACTACTAACTAACTGGAGCTCCCGAATAAGGAGAACTCATTCCCTGCTGACTGGAAGCTAGCACTAAAACCTACATCATGAAATAGTGTAGCACAAGGAAGGTAAGTGGTCAGTACTTTTAATGTACTGAGCATGTGAGATAATTCACTAATTTTAGATCATTAGAAAATACATATATACTGAATGCATGGCTGAAAACTAGATTAAATATAACATCTGAGAGTGCATAAGTCAAAACTGTAAAACATAAGCCCTTTTACTAAAGAGGGTGTAAATCATGTTTCTAAACGGTAACTGTGAGATCGTGATATTTAAAGATAAGTAAAACTGTTACTTGGAGATCTATAGACTAAAAAGAAGGATTATGTTTTTAAATCATGAAATAGCTCAACTGAGGTTAAAACCATGAGTCATGTCAAATATCATATTTAAAGCAAATTTGTAGGGGAGTTTGTTCTACTAAGCATACTGAAAAGATTGATATATTGTATTGAATGAAAACGGAATACAAAGTCATACATTATCTGAGTTTAAAGTGTGGGAGCTACTGTTAACTGACATACCCCAAGCTGAGCTAACTAGGGGTCAACCTGTAACACTAGCTGGAAAGGTGATCATACCTTGCCACGGGTACAAACACCAGTTGGCGTGGATCCACTAATCTGATATCCAAAAGGACTAAGGTGTCAAACCTGATTTGACGGGTGACCCTTTAGAACCTATGGTGGCGCCATAGTTCTGGGACTTAGGGACTTCTACTAAAGATCTTAACCTAACTAACAGGTGAGCTTTCATCCCTGCATCCACTCGACGCTAAGTACTACTCCCAACTAAATATAATCTGACATACTGGATAGCTCAAAAATACTAATATTCTAAGAATGAAAGCTAATGCTAACTCTGAAAGCATTCTAAATCATGCATAGTTCTTTTGTACTAAACTAACTGGATCAAAATTCATGCATTCTTGTTTGGGAACAAAATTCATAGTCAAAATCATCATGAGGAAACTTAAACTTATTTAGACTGAATGTTGACAAGCTGAACTGAATTCTGAAGAACAAGCTAAAATCCGAGAAAATATTGTAAAATCAGGATAAAACTTGCTTCTCCCAAAAATCTTGAGTTTTGAAATCTATTTGTAGGAATTCATGTAAAAATTATTCTAACAAGAATAGTAGTCATGTAGAATCATCAAGAAATCAAATTCATAGAAAAACACAAGTTTGGGTTCTTGTTTGGTAAGAATCCTAGAATCATAACTTGTAAAAATCATACTGAAATCTGAAACTTAGGGCATGAGGGTGAAAGGAAACCATTATTGAAATTCCACATACTTGTATAATGGAGAATATTGAACTGAAGCTTGGAGGATTTGATCTTGAGGATGAACCCAAGGTTTTTGCTTGGAAGAGGCTTGAGAGCGTACTATTTTCTGTCCTTAGATATTTAGCCGAGTGAATGAGATATTTGGTGACTGATTAAACCTTTAAAATCTCCCTCTAAATGATTTAAACGATGTAGTATAGGCTTAGGAAATAAGAAAAAGATTGATTTGCCATCAATGGACATTTTAGAAAAACTAAAATTAGAGGTTCCACTGATGGGTGCACTGGTCGTGGAATGGGTTGACTACTCATGGAATTCGGAGGACTTGGTACTTATCATAAGGTGATTCCATAGTTCATATAATGGACCATCATTCAAAATGATGACCCGTCAAGTCACCCATGGAAACCTGGGAAGAAAAGCTGAATTTTGACATTCCACGAGTCACACTACGGACCGTGGTTTTGGTTTACTGGCCATAGAACAACCTGTCATTTTGTGGGTGAAACTTCTAAGTTTCAGGTCTATTTTCATGGGTGAAACCACTTACCTTGGTTCTATTCCATGGGTCGTCATCCCGTCCGTGGAAACTGATAGTTTTATAGTAAAATACGCATAACTTTTTATGACAGACTCGGATTAACGAACGGTCAGTGGCATTCGAAAGAAGACTCAAAATTCTTTAATCTGGTAGGTACTAGGCCACCTAAATTTTCATATTCTAGGAGTAATAATCATTTGAAGTTGACCCTAGTAAGAACTTACATGAAAACTAAATCAGTAGAAAAGCTTTTAACTTAACTTTGAGCTAGAGGTTCTTTATGACTTTAATTCATATCTAATACTCCTACAAAACTTAAGAATTGATATTAATACCTAAATGCATAGAAAATTCATATGGTTCCTATCTAACAACATATGAAGAATGATTCATATCATAGCTTAGAATTTTTAGGGTATTACAATACCTCCCCCTTGGGATCATTTGTCCTCGAATGAAGACTAACTAAGATGAGAGTGGGAAAAGAGCTGCAATCTCACCAACTGGGTTCTAAAAGCTGGAATACTGACATGGTAACTCATTCTTGAAAAAAATATGAACTGAGCTGGATTCGTGAAACCTTTATGCATAATGAGAGCATAAGAACACTGATAGGAATAAAGTTGAATAGCCAACATGATAATTTGTATGGATTGAGAGTAGGGACTCAGCTGAAACTCATAGAGAATGAACGCATTCTTAGAATTCACAATTAACTAAAAGGAACATAAAATTGAGAGGAATAACTATACGAGAAAACTATTCTTTTCTAAACTAAACTTACTAGCATGGACTAAACTGAACGTAGGGCCTTCTGGCCTTATGAATGTTATCGGCGGGTCTGAACTGATCTAATATAAAGAGTCTACTATCTTGCTAGTTGAAGCTACTAGACATAAGGTATGAGCACCCTGGGCAGGGAGTATGAAGAGACTATTCCCGCCTTAAACAATATAGTTGACAACTTTTAAGCTTAGGAACACCTTTTTAACTACACTAACTTCTCTGAATACCACAGTTACTATTTGCAACTAAAATTCTCACCAGTGCCCATATAGATGCTGAGGTCTGAGCCTAACTACCTTCTTTCACCAAGTTCAAGCCTTTCTTGACTAAATCTCTTGCATCTAGAGTCATATCCTAAGAATAGTATTCCTTATTATTAAGGAAATCAACTAACGTTGAGCTCTTAATCAATGGGTCACTAGTTGCACGAAGGAAAGGTCCACATGTATTTCATCATGACATTCAAGCCTATTACTTTGATCATCTTATGGATTTTTTTTAGCTGATACTATCTGAGACTTCTCCTCTACCCTAGCATATCTGGAAGCTGCAACTTCAAGAAATTGTACAAAGGGACTCTAAGATTTCTCATCTAACTATTTCACATGAATAATCCTTACGTCACATTTTTCCCATACGTACAAGCTAAGGTGGAATTGGTACACCAAAAAGGGAAAATATACTACTTCCCATCAAGGCTACTACATAGCTTCCTCCACTAACAGCTATGACAACATAATCCAAGATCGTTGAAGGAATAGAGTGGGAGCATGAGCATCACGAATGCAGGAATATTGATCGGTCTTAACTTATACTTAGCGTGATCTAGCCACTCAAGGTGAGGTCTGAGAAGTCAAGTACAAAGGCCTGAGTGTTTCACATCCTGGACATATGACGCATGGTTAGAGTAAGGAAATCATAAGCATGAATTATTTAAGAAATCTGGTCTGAGCATATATATGATGTAGCATGATTTCATTAGCCATTAAGGCATATCTTGAGGACTGAACTGCGTACATAGAACTAATCATATTGTGAGACATGAATTTACATATATAATGAGTCTCATGGCATAAAGTTGGGATTCATAGAATCATAGAGTAAGACGAGAATCATTTTCTGGAGCAATTTCTTTTTATTTTAGGAGTTGAGCATGGACATGAATCTGCATAAAGTGCATGAACTTAGTCATGAATATGGCACAAATACATCTGAGTATAGAGTCATCTTGACTTAATTGCTAGGATATCTGCTGGAATATGAATGGAGCAATATCTTATCATCGCCCTTTCTAGAATTCTATACTAGTTGAGTCACAAGATTTGACTTGATTCCTCATTTAATCATCTCCCCCTTGGCTTAAAAGTCACCCATTTAAGTGTGAAGATCTCTCTCCCATACTTGGCTATAATCAACTAACTCTTATAAGGTCGGGACATCACTGTACTCCTGGATGCCAAACTCTCCCTGATAGGCTATAACTGAAGATGCTAAACCCTTGCTAGGTCTTCTTTTGAGGCATCTCTTAACTTCCTCTTTACTCTTAAGGAAAATCACTAGAGGACTCATACTCTTACTGGTGCACCTAACCCTTTTCTCTAACACTTAACAATCTGTCCTTTGCTTATTCATCTACTAAAATCACATCTCTAAGTTCACACCTCATATCTAGCCCAAGCCTACAAGCACATTCTTCTTCATAACACTACTACTCCTCGTTACTACCTTATTATGCAACTCCTTACTGATTCATTATTTATCCCATGCTTAATCTTTTTCTATATATTGACATGCCTTTATGAGCCTCTTCCCTAATTCAAATATGCTCTATCATCCTAACCAACCATACTCCCACTACATACTACCATAGAATCTACACATAACTTATTACTCTTCCGTTTAATGTAAAAGAACTTATCAACCCAATACTCACCTTATTGATACATGACTATGGCTACATACTTCAGTCCATCACTACCCCAACTTTTTTAGCTACTACACTTCTAAATTCATACATCTAGCTCTACGGTCATCTTACTACTTATAGCTTATAACATCTCAATTCATACTAACTCTTGAGTGACTGTACTACCCAAATGCTTAGGGAACCATACTTTTTAGAAAAGGCTCCACTCTTAGTAAAGCTTCTGGAAGAGGGTCTGAGAGAATATTCTACTATAGGCTCTATTGCACGAGTGGAATATGGTACGTGCTTTTGGATCGATAGAATTTAATGCACTAGTGGGCTCCTCTAAATCTTCTATGTAGTCTCTCAATTTTCTGATGGCTTTATCTAAGAGCATCTCACTTATAGGAATCTGAATTTTACTTTTTACCCCATCTCCAAAGATGAGGCATGATTGGAGGAATTTAATTAATGCACAAATCTGTATAAGTTTCTTAAGGAACAGTATTATTGCACGATTTAGAGTTTGAAAAAAGGGAAACATTTCCTAAATGTCCTATAGCCTCTTGATTATATGTGTGGTGCACAACACACCCATAAGCAAGACTCTACTAGACACGGCTTCATAGACACCCTAGGACACTTGAACTCTATGCTCTGATATCAAGTTTTTCATATCCTTAGCCTACACCCTAGATAAGACATAGTACTTAAAGTCACGAGTGATCCTAAGCTAACCCGTGGCCTGGCATACTACTAAGATACATACTAAAGGATAATGTAGAAGCTAAAATATGTGTTGAGCTCTTGAAACATACTATAACAAAATGAACTTTCACAAAATCAAATACAAATTCATTTGAATACTAATATAACAAACTAAGTGATTGTCTATGAAGCCTTTACTAACACCGACTTCAGTAAGCTTGAACATGACCCCCAACTATATCTAATCAATATATAAGAACTTAAATAAACCGTTATGACCACTAACTGACTGGAGCTCCTGAATAAGGAGAACTCATTCCCTGCTGACTGGAAGTTGCGATCTGTCTGACCATGATCCTGGGAGCTAGCACTGAAACCTACATCATGAAATGGTGTAGCACAAGGAAGGTAAGTGGTCAGTACTTTTAATTTACTGAGCATGTGAGATAATTCACTAATTTTAGATCATGAGAAAATATGTATATATTGAATAAATGGCTAAAAACTGAACTAAGTATAACATCTGAGAGTGCATAAGTCAAAACTGTAAAACATAAGATATTTTACTAAAGAGGGTGTAAATCATGTTTCTAAATGGTAACTCTGAGATCATGATATATAAAGATAAGTAAAACTGTTACTTGGAGATCTATAGACTAAAAAGAAGGATTATGTTTTTAAATCATGAAATAGCTCAACTGAGGTTAAAACCATGAGTCATGTCAAATATCAAATTTAAAGCAAATTTGTAGGGGAGTTTCTTCTACTAAGCATGCTGAAAAGATTGATATATTGTATTGAATGAAAACGGAATACAAAGTCATGCATTATCTGAGTTTAAACTGTGGGAGCTACTGCTAATTAACATACCCCAAGCTGAGCTAACTAGGAAAGGTGTTCATACCTTGCCACGGGTACAAGCACAGGTTGGCGTGGATCCACTAATATGATGTCCAAAAGGACTAAGGTGTCAAACCTGATTTGATGGGTTACCCTTTAGAACCTATGGTAGCGCCGTAGTTCTGGGACTTAGGGACTTCTACTAAAGGTCTTAGCCTAACTAACAGTTGAGCCTTCATCCCCACATTCGCTCGATGCTAAGTGCGAGTGCCAACTAAATATAAGCTGACATAGTGGATAGCTCAATTCTGAAAATGAAAGCTAATGCTAACTCTAAAAGCATTCTAAATCATGCATAGTTCTTTTGTACTAAACTAACTAGAACAACAATCAGTCATATTTGTTTGGGAACAAAATTCATAGTCAAAATCATCGTGAGGAAACTTAAACTTATTTAGACTGAATGCTGACAAGTTGAACTGAATTCCGAAGAAAAAGCTAAATTCTAAAAAAATATTGTAAAATCAGGCTAAAACTTGCTTCTCCCAAAAATCTTGTGTTTTGAAATCTATTTGTAATAATTCATGTAAAAAAAATTCTAACAAGAATAGTAGTCACGTAGAATCATCAAGATATCAAAATCATAGAAAAACACAAGTTTGGGTTCTTGTTTGGGTAAGAACCCTAGAATCATAACTTGTAAAAATTATACTGAAATCTGAAACTTAGGGCATGAGGGTGAAAGAAAACCATTATTGAAATTCCACATACATGTTTAATGGAGAATCTTGATCTGAAGCTTGGAGGATTTGATCTTGAGGATGAACCCTAGGTTTTTTCTTGGAAGAGGCTTGAGAGCGTACTATTTTTTGTCCTTAAATGTTAAGTCAAGTGAATGAGAGATTTTATGACTGATTAACCCTTTAAAATCTCCCTCTAAATAACGATGTTGTATAGGCTTAGGAAATAAGGAAAAGACTAATTTGCTCTCAATGCGACATTATAGAAAAACTAAATTAGAGGTTCCACTTATGGGTTGACTAGTCGTCAACCAACTCATGGAATTTAGAGGACTTGGTACTTCTCTGAAGGTGATTCCACAGTTTATAGGATAGACCATCATTTAAAATGATGACCCGTCAAGTCACCCGTGGAAACCTTGAAAGAAAGGCTGAATTTTGACATTCCACGGGTCACGCAATGGACCGTGGTTTTGGTTTACTGGTCGTGGACCAACCCATCATTGTGTGGGTGAAATTTCTAAGTTTGAGGTCTATTTTCATGGGTGAAACCACGGACCATGGTTCTGTTCCACAGGTCATCATCCCGTTTATGGAAACTGATAGTGCTGCAGTAAAATACTTATAAGTTTTTACTCTGAACTCAGATTAATGAATGATCGGTGGTATTGGAAAGAAAACTCAAAAACCTTTAATCTTGTGGGTACTAGGCCATCTAACTCTTCATATTTTAGGATTATTTCTCATTTGAAATATACCCTTGTAACAACTTACATAAAAACTAAATCGGTAGAAAGGCTTTCAACTTAACTTTAAGCTAGAGGCTCTTTATGACTTTGATTCATATAGAATACTCCTACAAAACTTAAGAATTGATCTTAATACCTAAATACATATAAAATTTATTTGGTTCCAGTCTAACAAGATATGAAAAATGGTTCAGATCTTAGTTTAGAATTTTTGGGGTGTTACAGTGTCATAGACTGCGCTAAGTTCCTATTTTTTTTGTCACAAACACACAAAAACTCCAAAACATGTTGGTTCAATAGAAATAAATGTCCTTGAGGAATGAACATGATAAAAGAAAAACCTAAGGACATGGATACTCAAAGGTACCCTCTTAGGTTGCCTCTAAAGCAGTGCCTGATTTAATATCGCGGCACGACGTGAGTATCTTAACTACTCAGACTTTGTCAAGATACTCATCAAAATATAGACGGGCCAATTGTCCCCACCTCACGAAAAATAAATGTGCATTATCCTTAATGCTCTAAAAAGAGTAAATGATAGGAAAGCGAGAACATCTCTACAGTGCCTCGGCGCTGGCATCAAGTGTGTCATAGATAGAACACGTGGTGTAGTACATATGGTGGTAATAGTAGCATCGACAGTGGCCATCATTCTCAAAGGATCAACAGTGGTAGGGGCCACATGAGGTTCCCTACTAGTAGAACTAACATCAGGAATCACGATCTTTGCAGGCATGGAACCTCCAATAACTGATGCTGAACTGGAGGAATCACCTCGAGCTCACTGATAGTCTGCGTCATCTCAAAGTCTTTGGTCATCTAATGACCATTGTGTAGCAACCACTATGTCCCACCTTTCTTTTTTAAATTCAATGCTAGCCTCAGACAGATCCTCGCTCCATGCCCTCTTGCCACTAACAACTGATAGCTCATCCTTAGCAAATTGATCAACAACTATGGAAGGTGCAACTAGCATAGTCATGGAAATATAAGGTTCGACAGGGGCGTGGCTGGTGGTTAGTGATCCAATCTTTGCTCTGAGTTGCGCCACCTCCATATATAAACCTCCCAAGTCGAGGCTTTGTATGTCTTATAGCCGATCATTCACTCTGTACTTAAATCCATTGATCCACCCAGGTATCTCATGAACGACCCTATCTATGACTATATAGACCTTTACTGCAACTCTCACCTCAGCATCTATAATAAAAGACCAGACCCATGGCCTAAAATGTTATAGCAACTCAGACATTTGTCTCTTTGTCTGTGTCTGGCGCTGGACCAACTCCTATAGGAACTTAGCAGTGATGGTGACCATACCCGAGGTAGTAGGGTGCATAGGCGCAGTAGGGATAACAGTAGGTGGTATGGAAGTCAAAGGGGTAGTAGGTAAGACTGTGGCACCCTCTGCTGTGTTACTAGCTCCAGGAATTAGAACCTCTATACTTTGCTCTGTGCTCCACTCTGTGGCACTAATGTCAGCATGATCTCCCAAAGTTACTGGCCCCTCAAATAAAATAGCTCTAGAGAAAGTGGAGGGCTGAGCTCGTCTCTGGATGAATTGATTAGTATCATCTTTGATCAGCCCCACATCATGTGCCTGAGTCACCTCAATCGAGTGGTCAACACTCAATATTAGGACTCTTGAATCCATACATAGGTGGTGAATCAAGCAATGGAAGGGAATTTTAGTGTTGTCTCTAAGCCCTCTCATGAATCACCTCAATGATGTACCGCAGGATATTTATATCATACCCAGCCATGATGCTAGCCACTAGCACTGGCCGATCCGGTGTATGTTTATTATCAGCATGTGTTAGAAAAAGACGAGTCCAAATGATTACCTACCAGAACTTTCCAGTAAAACTCAAGGATGCCTTTTTAACCTCTGCCAATAACGCACTCAACATCCTCTCCATGTTCAGCAATATAACCTGTAACCCATCTCAATACATCAGCTTTCTGGGCTGGATCTCTCATCTTGATTTTATCATTCACCATCCTTATACGGTGGTCAAACTCTGTTGTATTACCTGGCAAATTATACTCTAGCCAAAATAGGATGCGTTGAATTGTTCAGTCAGAGATGTCAATAAGCACACCTCGCAGTACTAGGCTGGCAAATGGGGGTCTGTCCATGTATAGTTCTTTCAGTGAATTGATCCATTGTACTAAAGCTAAATAGGAAGCACTCCCGTACCAACTCGGGGTTGTATCTTCCTGACGGTTCAACCATCAAACCAAATTGGTATTGAGTGAATGTAGCATGTATGTCTAGTATAGAGGCTAAGCCTTCTGGCCGAATCCGAGGCTCCTTGAAAATACTCCTCTTAGGCATAACTTTAGCAGACAGCGTGGCATCCCTCTCATATATTGTCCACATGCCAGGCACACACCATCTTCAATTATCCTAAGCCTGAATTCTCTAAACTGTTTCTGCCTCAACTATCCTCCGATTTTCAAATTTTGGTATGGTTGTGCCAGTGGAGATCTTTTTCCCTGTATCAGACTCAGCAATATCACAATTTGATCCAGTTCTATTTTCATTGGCTGATGATCTCTCTCCATTTGACCTATTATTGTCACCATTATTCGATGACCCCTCTCCCTCTTCAGACTGAGGATAATTAGTCTCTGCCTGTGTCACAACCAGAGAAGCAACCTGTAGTGCCTCTTGATTGGTAGCTTGTTGCCTTACTCCTAACCTCATGGTTTGGGGCTCGATGTTAGGATCAGACTCAATTTCATAAATCTCTTCATACTCACTCTTTTCAGATTCAGTAGGTTGATCATCAAGTCAATGTCAGAATTCTAGAGCCTCTTCTATCCTGTCAGATGGTATGGTTGGGCCATCTTTCTTTTGGATTCCTTTCATAGGCATAGTACCTGCAGGGAAGAGTATTAGTACACCAATCATTTACCAAGAAATGCAAAAAAAATCTACTCTTTGAAGGGCAGGGGGATCCACGAATGGGGTTCACGGACCTTGGAATGAACCATGGTTCGTGGAGACCCCTCGTGGATCTCAGGGAATAACTGATACTAGATTGGAAAGTATGGATGGTACTATCTTGGATGGCACTTATATTCAAGGCCTTTCACACGTAGTCAAGCTAAAAAGCTCCAAGACCTTCAAGCAATGTTCATGAAAAGGGAAGCATTGGAGAAGCTTGAAGAATCTCAAAGGAAAGCATACAATGTGTGGGTGGTCCATTAAAGTGAGGTGGAAGGAGGAATTCAAGAATTCCCAAAAGAAGACAACCAAACAAGGCCCTTACTTCATTAAGGGCAAAACTGTAATAGCTAGTGTCTTCTTATTCCCTAGTATAAGTAGTAGCTTTTCTTCATTTTGAAGACTAGTTTTTTGCATATTGAAGATTGATACTCTAAACTTGTAGTTGCTAGTGTAAGGCTTAGTGTAATTCCCTTAAGGAATTAGTGAGTGATTAGGGTGACTCTCTTGATTGTTAGTTTAACTTCTTTACTTAATTAATCGAAGGTCTCCCACTTGTGGATTTCATTTAGGTTTCCTTGATTAGTTGAGTTGAATTAGTATCTAGTTGTTGGAATCAATTGGGAGGTGAGGGTTTTAGCCCCTTGTTGCCCATAATTTCAATTCCTAGTTATTAATTCTCATATCTTTTCCTTCGTTTCTTCTTGTTTGTTGTATTCCCGTTATCATTTGGTATCAAGAGCTTGGTTTAGGTTTGTTTCCACAAATCTAAGTCTTGGGAATTTGATATCTTCAAAATCCAAAAAAAAAAATCTGAATTTTTTTTTGTTTTGATTTGTTGTTTTTGATACTAGATCTTCATTCCCTAGTATTTTTGAGTCTAGATTTCAAATTTCGTGCGATTTGGAGTTGTAGAAGTGAAGTTGCCATTAAAGGGTTTTGAGCTTTTGAAGCTTTACAAACTTTGAAAGTGGGTCTATTGATTGAGGAGGAATTGGAGCTTAAAAATCATTGGGGTTTGTTCCTTACGTTAAGGGGAAGCTAATCCTAAAATTTGAGCCAATTCCGAGCTCATTTGAAGGTGTTGGTGTTTAGTGTGTGTTCTTGGTATTCTAGGTGTTTTTGATATTCATCAAGAACATCTTGAAGAAGAAGAAGCCAAAAGGTACATTTGATCCAACTTTTTTCAAGTCAAAGTGGTCAAAGATGTTTGTTGGGTCCACAAGTGGAATTTAAAAAAAAAAATTCCACGCCCACTCTCACCTAGGCGCGTGTTGCACAGTTTCAGAGAGCAAAAACTGCAGGTTCTATACTTACTTTTTTTTAGGGGTCTCAAATTTTGGGACCCCAAAATTTTTCTAAGTGTTGGAACTTTTAAGATCCCAAATTTTTCTAAGTGTTGGAACTTCAAACTTCTTCTTCTACACTCATTTTTCTTTGATTTCTTAACTATTTAACATCTAATTAACATCTTTAATTACTTGTTAACAAGTTTTTAAATATCAAATCATCTCTTTGATTCTCCAAATTAAGCAACAACAAGTAGTTTCTCCTACTTTTGTTACTATTCTTGAGTCCGAATTCTTTCGTGCTTCTTCCTTTTTTTTTCTTGTCTTGTTTCGTTGATTAATTCCTTGATTCAAGTCCGTTTAGAGTCTTTCAAGTCGTCCTTCTTTCAAGAGTCACAGGAATCCACTCCTCCACAAAGGATAGCTGACCTTGAGTTGATTGAGCGGAGCTAGTTCACTACCAATTTTGAGACGACGCCATAGGAGGTGAGTTGAGCGTTACATACGAGGGACGTGAGCCTTTTCCTACTAACCTTGTTTGTTGAGTTTTGTAGGTACCATGTCCCACCACGGTGCAAGTCCAATTGGGGAGAGCTCGGAGAACCTCATGGAGGTTCTTACACACCTCTCCAAACAAATGGCGGAAATGAATGGGAAGTTAGGAGGTATGGAGGAAAGGTTGGTCCGGGTGGAAAATGAGAATAAAGGGAAGGCACTCCAAGTCGAAAATGAGGAGGCAAGGCAAGTGTCGGTGCATTCCACCACCATTACTCCGGGGCAAGCTCACCAACTATGTTACCCTCCACAAAATCGAACCCGAACCTTCCAACAACCCACCTTCCACACAATCAACCCTCCAAACCACCCAAGGCAACGAACACCACATCCACATCAACAACCCTATCGCCCTCCACAAGAGAACCGTCCTTTGGTGAAAAACCAAGTTCTATACCAAACTCCACTCCGAAACCCATCAAATGCATCCTTACATGATTCCTACATATCACCTCCACGAAACACCACACAAACACCCTACCCAAACCACCAATTTCAAAATCCTCTCTATGACGACATGAATGAAGATCACAACAATGATGAGTTTTGGGAGCATGGGGGTAGAGATGGCTATGAAGGGCCAAGGGAAGGGGTCCAGCCTCGAGACTTGGGGTGGGACCAAGGAATAGGAGGTCAACGCTATGGGAATAGAGGAGATAGGATGGGGAATAGAGGAGCTAGGTATGGAGAACGAAATGATCAAGATAGGGGATTGAACACGATCAAGGTTACACTTCCAAAGTTCAAGAGAAGTAGTGACCCGGATGAATTTCTTGAATGGAAACTACAAAGTGAGCGTATTTTCCTTACTAATAACATTTCGGAATCATTGAAGGCGAAGTATGCCCTCACTCAATTCGAGGGATATGCTTCCACATGGTGGGAATCCAAGAGGAGGGAACGAGAGAGTCGTCATATCTATGAGTTGCCCACTTGGCCAGAGTTGGTTGGTCTAATGGAGTATAGGTATTTGACTCCGGATTACTACCAAGAAGCTCTCAAGAAGGTGTACATGCTTAGGCAAGGTACCAAGAGTGTTGAAGAATACTATGATGAATTTGAGAACTTGAGAATGAAGTCCAAGCTTGAGGAGCATATGCAATATACGGTGATACGATTCATGGCAAACTTGAGGCCCGATATCTTGAAGCCTTTGAGACTTAAACACTATGAGAATCTTGAAGCGGCTTTCCATGATGCCTCTAAGGTCGAAATGGATTTGAAAGATGAGAAGACATACAAGGCCAAGAGTTTTCCAACTTCCTCATGGAGTAAAAACAATGATAAGTGGAAGACCCCAACTCCTCGCGAATCATCTAAAGGTAGTGGTCAAGACACTCAAGTCAAGGTTGATTACAAAGCCAAAGGGAATGACAAGCCGAAAGTAGGTAACTTTGAAAAACCCAACTTTCCTCGACCCTCTACCATCCAATGCTTTCGATGTCAAGGGAGGGGACATATTGCTAGTGAGTGTCCTAATAGAAGGATAATTGTTGCTTTTCGTGATGGGTATAAAACCGATGAGGAAGATGAGCATGATGAAAGAAGTGAGGGAGAGGGGGATAAAGGTGAAGGGGAGAGAGTAGCTTCGGGGGATGAAGGAAGAAAGGTTGGATGAGAGGGTAAATTTTGCTTGCTTCATGGAAAGGGGGCAACCCCTACTTGATGATAATGAAGAGTTGAAGGTAAATACCAACCTTTATGTGTTGTGAGGAGAATTATGGGAGCCCTTGCCAAAGAAGAACTTGACCAAAGGGAGAATCTGTTTCATGCTAGGTGCAAGATCCAAGATAAGGTGTGTTCTTTGATTATTGATAGTGGAAGTTGCACTAATATGGTGAGTAATTCTTTGGTGGAGCGTATGCAAATTCCAACAAGAAGGCATTCCAACCCGTACAAGATACAATGGCTCAATGAGAGTGGAGAAATGAAGGTCCTCAAACAAGCAAGTATTCGATTCAGTGTGGGCAAGTACAATGAGGAGTTGATTTGTGATGTGGTACCCATGTTGGCTTGTCATGTATTATTGGGGAGGCCTTGGCAAGTTGATAGAGATGTTGTGCACTATGGAAGGACCAACAAGTATGCTTTTGTGATTGATGGTAAGAAATATGTCCTTGCACCTCTCACCCCATACCAAGTGAGTGAGGACTATCGGGATATGAAGGAGCTTCGGGAGAGAATAAGGGTGGAAGAAGCGACGAGTGAAGGTGAAAGTTCCATCATTGTTCCAAAAGAGGGATGTGACTTGGCTAAAAATAAGAAGAACATGTGTATGATAGCCAAGCCAAACAATTGTCTAAAGGGTGTGGATGAGGAACGCTTTTTAGTGTGCCTTGTCAACACCAATCTTTTATTGCATGCTAACCAAGATACTAGCATTTTGCCTTGTATTGTTTCTTCTCTTTTGCAGGACTATGATGAACTATTTCCGGATGAGACTCCCGCGGGACTACCACCCTTGAGGGGAATTGAGCACCAAATTGACTTTGTACCGGGGTCACAAATTCCCAACCGACCAGCCTATAGGTGTAATCCAGAAGATACCAAGGAGCTACAAAGGCAAGTGGAAGAACTCCTTGCAAAGGGATTGATCAAATAAAGCCTAAGTCCGTGTGCCGTACCGGTTATCCTTGTTACCAAAAAGGATGGTACTTGGAGAATGTGAATTGATTGTAGAGCCGTGAACAAGATTACAATCAAGTATAGGCATCCAATTCCAAGACTTGATGACATGTTGGATGAGCTTTGTGGATCAAGTGTGTTCTCAAAGGTTGATCTTAGGAGTGGGTACCATCAAATTCGAATGAAACTGGATGATGAATGGAAGACGGCTTTCAAAACAAAATTTGGGTTGTATGAATGGCTTGTGATGCCGTTTGGTTTGACTAATGCTCCAAGCACTTTCATGAGGTTGATGAATCATGTTCTAAAACCCTTCATCAACAAGTTTGTGGTTGTGTACTTTGATGACATACTTGTGTATAGCAAGACAATTGAAGAGCATGTAGGCCATTTGAAACAAGTGTTTGATGTTTTGCTACGAGAAAGGTTATTTGCGAATCTCAAGAAGTGTTCTTTTTGTGTTGAAAAGGTAGTGTTCTTGGGCTTTGTGGTTAGTGCAAGTGGTATAGAGGTTGATGAAGAAAAGGTGGAGTCAATCAAGACTTGGCCGACCCCATCCAATGCAACCGAGGTAAGAATTTTTCATGGGTTGGCGAGCTTTTACCGGTATTTTGTGAAGGGTTTTAGTTCAATTGCATCCCCATTAACCGAATTGATCAAGAAAGATGTACCTTTTGTGTGGGGGGGAGAACAAGAGAAGTCCTTTCAAGCATTGAAGTCCATATTGTGTTCCTCCCCATTACTCTAACTACCTAATTTTGATAAAGCGTTTGAGATAGAGTGTGATGCTTCGGGTGTTGGAATAGGTGGTGTCTTGATGCAAGAGGGAAAACCATTGGCTTACTTTAGTGAAAAACTAAAGGGAGCTACTCTTCGGTACTCAACTTATGACAAGGAATTATATGCACTTATGAGGGTATTGGCTCATTGGCAACACTACTTGTGGCACAAAGAGTTCGTGATAAGGACCGACCATGAGTCCTTGAAACATCTTAAGGGGAAATTCAAGTTGAACAAGCGACATGCCAAATGGGTTGAATTTATTGAGACCTTTCCATATGTGATCAACTACAAGCAAGGCAAAGAGAATGTAGTAGCGGATGCTCTATCAAGGAGGTTTGTATTGGTCAACACCTTGGCTTCTAAAATGATGGGATTTGAAAGCTTGAAGGGATTCTATTCTATGGATCCCGATTTCAAAGAAACTTTTGATTGTCTTAGTCAAGGGAAGCGGGTTGATAGGTTCCAATTGGTTGATGGATTCTTATTCAAGAATGGGCGAGTTTGTGTGCCCATGAGTTCATGGAGAGAGTTGTTTGTCAAGGAAGCTCATAGTGATGGTTTGATGGGGCACTTTGGAGTACCCAAGACACTTGACATCCTTATGGAACAATTTTATTGGCCAAAGATGAAGCATGATATGGAGCGAATTTGTGGACAATGTCTCGAATGCAAGCAAGCCAAATCCACGACTCGGCCTCAAGGTAAGTATACCCCTCTTCCTACTCCTAGTGGTCCATGGATGGACATTTCTATGGATTTTATGTTAGGACTTCCTAGGACTAAAAGAGGACATGATAGCATATTTGTGGTAGTGGATAGGTTCTCTAAAATGACTCATTTCATTCCATGCCATAAATGTGATGATGCATCCCATGTAGCATCCTTGTTTGTCATTAGTATGCTTAAATTGCATGGTGTCCCTCAAACCATTGTTAGTGATAGGGATTCCAAATTTCTTAGTCATTTTTGGAAGAATCTATGGGGTACACTTGGTACTAAACTCATGTTTTCTACTTATTGTCATCCTCAAACGGATGGACAAACCGAAGTAGTCAACCAGACTCTTGGAAGCATGCTTAGGTGTATGATTAGGGGCACCCCAACCACTTGGGAAGACCATTTACCCTTGATAGAATTTGCATATAACCGGTCTTTCCACTCTTCTATTGGAACATCCCCATTTGAAGCATGTTATGGATTTAAGCCTTTGTTTCCATTAACTATGACTCCTTTTTCTAGCCATGTTGTTGTGAGCCTAGATGCTGAATAAAAAGCAAAGGAGATGATGAAAATTCATTCCAAGGTAAAAGAGGCCATTGAAAAGAACAATTCAAAGGTGGCCAACCGAAAGAATCGGGGAAGGAAGGAAGTGATTTTCAACCCGGACGATTGGGTGTGGGTTCATTTCCGAAAGGAGAGGTTCCCACAAGTTCGAAAAGGAAAGCTAAGCCCAAGGGGAGACGGACCCTTCAAAGTGCTCAAGCGGATAAATGACAATGCATACATGATTGACTTACCAAGTGAGTATAATGTTCATAATGTTTTCAATATTAGTGATCTTTCTCCTTGTGTTGTAGGTGATCAATTGGATTCGAGGACGAATCATTTTCAAGAAGGGAAGGATGATTCTAGATTTGAAAGCATGGATGGTACTATCTTGGATGTCACTTATCCTTCAAGGCCTTTCACACGTAGTCAAGCTAAAAAGCTCCAAGACCTTCAAGCAATGTTCATGAAAAGGGAAGCATTGGAGAAGCTTGAAGAATCTCAAAGGAAAGAATACAATGTGTGGGTGGTCCATTAAAGTGAGGTGGAAGGAGGAATTCAAGAATTCCCAAAAGAAGACAACCAAACAAGGCCCTTACTTCATTAAGGGCAAAATTGTAATAGCTAGTGTCTTCTTATTCCCTAGTATAAGTAGTAGCTTTTCTTCATTTTGAAGACTAGTTTTTGCATATTGAAGATTGATACTCTAAACTTGTAGTTGCTAGTGTAAGGCTTAGTGTAATTCCCTTAAGGAATTAGTGAGTGATTAGGGTGACTCTCTTGATTGTTAGTTTAACTTCTTTACTTAATTAATCGAAGGTCTCCCACTTGTGGATTTCATTTAGGTTTCCTTGATTAGTTGAGTTGAATTAGTATCTAGTTGTTGGAATCAATTGGGAGGTGAGGGTTTTAGCCCTTTGTTGCCCATAATTTCAATTCCTAGTTATTAATTCTCATAACCTTTCCTTCGTTTCTTCTTGTTTTTTGTATTTCCGTTATCAATAACTGTGTGTCTTCAGGTATGAGTTTCACAGAGTCCATCCATAGCTCGTGGATTGACCTCGTAGTTCTCAGAAAAAAAATCATTTTTGCAGTTCTGAGTTCCACGGTTGCTATCCATAGTCCAAAGAATGAATCACAGGCCATAGACTGCCCAGCCCGTGAAAACTAGTTCAGCTTCTAACATAAATTTTAACATTTTTATGCATGATTTTATCAAATTTTCACCATTAACACACACTTGTACACTAAGTCCAAGTACCTACTTGCACAATCCATATAATCATAAAGTACTAACAAGGGCAACCCTAGGTCAAGTTTATTTTAAACCAAAATCTGAACAAGAAAAGAAAAATCAAGTTCGTACCTTGTGGAATTGGATAATATATAAGTAGAAACTTTGTAAAATTACATAATTTGACCAAAGACATCGACCCTCAATCCTTTTTGGTATACTTTCGCCCCTTTTGGAAGAAAATATTATGGTGGGTTCGATTATGTTGAGGGAAAAATAATTATGGAATCTTGATGGACTATTTGGTTGGGAATTTTAGGTGTTTTGGAGTGTTAATCAATGCTAAAGAGTAGAGGGAGACGTTGGCTTCCAATTGAGCGTGTCAGGTGTATAGGAAGGGTTTTAATTTAAATCGTGAGTCAGGATGGGCCACCAAAAAAAAAGTCAGATAAATTGACCTGGGTTCCATGAGCCCCATTCACGGGTCGTGGAACAAACCACAGTTTGTAAAATGGGCTCGTGGAATGAGTTCTACCATGAGTTCCTCCATTTCTCCCAGCAAACATTAGCCTTATGTTGCCTCCCAAGGAGCGCCTAATTTAATGTTACGGCACAACATAAGTCACTTGACTACTCAGACTTCATCAAGTTACCCCCATTGGTTGCGTCCCATGCAGCGCCTGATTTAACATTGCATCACGACGCAGGTTCCTTGGCTACTCAGACATCACCAAAGGCCCAGATGTCCACAACTTTAATCTCCTCTGCAGTTCCCAAATAGGTTTTTACACGCAGACCATTCATCTTGAATTATTTACCTTCATAGTTCTCAAGCTCAATTGCACCATATAGGAACACTTGTACCTTTTGAAATGGCCCCATCCACTTAGACTTCAGCTTGCCAGGAAACAAGTGTAGTCTTGAGTTGAATAGCAAAACCAAACCATCCTGCGCAAAGTCTTATTTTAAATCTTTTGATCATGGTACATCTTCATATTCTCCTTGTACAGGTTGAACTCTTATAAGCTTTGAGCCAGAACTTATCTATCTCATTTAACTGACCAAGCCGTTGATAAGATATGTCACCCAAATTCAAATTTAGCTTCTTGAGTGCCCATTTGGATTTATGCTCAAGCTCAACTGGCAAATGACATGGCTTTTCAAACATAATTTGATAGGGAGACATACCTATAGGAGTCTCAAAAGCAGTCTGATACATCCATAAAGCATCATCAAGTTTCCTCGACCAATTCATTCTAATTGCATGCACAATCTTTGCAAGGATTATCTTTATTTCTCGGTTGGAAACCTCAACTTCCCACTAGATTGTGAATGATAAGGAGTTCCCATATTATGCCTCACTCTATATTTCTCAAGTAGAGCTCAAAACAACTTATTATAAAAGTGAGAGCCTCCATCACTCATGATTTCCCTTGGTGTACCAAATCTGGAAAAGATATTTTTCTTCAAGAACATTGTGACACTATTTTCTTTATGATTGGGAGGCATAACTGCCTCCACCCACTTGGATACATAGTCAATAGCTACAAGTATTACTTTATCCCATTCGAACAGGCCCATGAAATCAATGCCTCAAACATCAAACAGTTCAACCACAAGAATAGGGGTGAGGGGAAGCTCATGCTTCCTTGATATGACACCTTCTCTTTGACATCAATCACAAGCCTTTGCATAATCATGGGCATCTTGATGAAGAGTTGGTTAATAGTACCTATATTGCAAGATCTTATGAGTTTTATGAATACCACTATGATGCCCTCAACAAGGGATGAATGACATACCTCTAATATACTCATTATCTCTGCCTCAGGCACACATCTATGAATAATCCCATCAGCACAAACATAACATCACTTACCAAATAATTAGCAAAGTCTACAAACCATGGAATCAAGTCATATGATGTAGCCAATACTTACTCATCTGGAAAGGTATCATCAATCTTAATCTCATCTTTTAGTTTTAGCATCGCCACTTCTTCCAATCTAGAAAGTAGTCAGCTACCTGCATCTCAGTCCCCTTTCGACCCTTTACCTCAAAGTCAAATTCTTACAACAGAAGTACCCACCGAATCAATCTGAGCTTCATGTCCTATTTTGCCATAAGGTACCTAAGAGATTCATCGTTAGTGTGCACAATCACCTTCATGTCAAGAAAATATTATCTGAACTTCTCAAATGCAAAATCCACAGCAAGCAGCTCTGGTTCCATCACAGTATAATTCTTCTGAGCAGTATTGAGTGCTTTGCTAGCGTAGTATATAGGATGGAGAATCTTCTCACATGTTTGTCCTAGGACTGCTTCTAGTGCCACTCCACTAAAATCACACATCACTTCAAAAGGTTGGGACCAATTGTAACAATGATAGGAGCGGATATCAACTTTTCCTTGAGGCATTCAAATGCCTTTAGACATGCATCATCAAAAACAAACTTCACATCCTTCTCCAATAACTTGCACAAAGGGTGTGCAATTTTAGAAAAATCCTTTATGAATCTGTGATAAAATCTAGCATCCCCCTAAAAGCTTCGAACATTTTCATAGAAACCGGTGGAGGCAATTTTTCAATCACCTCAATCTTCACTTTATCAACCTTAATGCCCTTTTTAGAGATCTGGTGGCCAAGCAGTATACCTTCTTTCACCATGAAGTGACACTCTTCACATCTCTTCAACACACAACTCAAATGGGCTAAGCAGTTATCAAAGGATTCATCTACCATAGAAAAGTTATCCATTAATACCTCGATAGTTTCCTCCATCATGTCTAAGAAGATTGATATTATATAATGCTAAAAGGTCATCGGCGCATTACATAGCCCAAATGGCATCCGCTTTAAAGCAAATGTCCCATATGGACAAGTGAAAGTGGTATTCTCTTGGTCTTTGGGAGAAATTGAGATCTGATTGTATCCCAAATAACCATAAAGAAAACAAAGCCATCCTCTACCAACAATATGGTCTAACATCTGATCCATGAATAACATCAAGAAATGATCTTTTTCAGTCCACATATTCAGCTTCCTGTAGTCCTTGCACATACGCCAACCTATGCGGGCCTCATCGGAATAAGCTCATTCTTTGCATTTGGGACCACAGTGATTTCACCCTTTTTGGCACATATTAAATTAGGCTTACCCACTTGTAGTATGCAATTGGATAAACCACACCTGCATTCAACCACTTGATGATTTCCTTCTTGATGACCTCTTACATAGGTAGATGCAACCTACACTGATGCTCAATACTCAAAATACAATCTGGCTTGAGTTGGATTTTATGAGTGCAATGCCTAGTGGAATACCAATGATGTCAGCAATGGACCAACTAATGGCCCTCTTGAATTTTCTAAAAATGGATACTAGAGCCTCTACTTGTCCTTCATTTAAATTAGCAGCAATAATAATCGGAAAGGTATTGTTGACTCCCAAGAAAACATATTGCAGGTGCTATGGGACAGCCTTGAGCTCCAGGACTGGAGGCTGCTCAATAAAAGGTCTGGCCGATGGGGTTGCATAATTCTTCAAGTCCAAATCTAGATTTTTCAGAGAATATGTGTAAGACCCCATATTGGTGAGCGCATCAACCATATCATTATACTCCTCAATGTCCTCTCCATAAAAATTTATTATCACAACCGCAAGTGCTTCAACACCAAAACGCTCCTCAACAGGTATTAGTGGCTGCTCCTCATCAACTACATTTATCACTAAGACCACACATATATCACTAGGGTGCTTCATTGACTGATGAATATTAAAAGTCACTTATTTATCATTCAGTCTGAACTTCATCTGTTCGATTTATATGTCAACTAAAGCATGTCCGGTGGCAAGTAATGGTCTCCCCAAGAAAATAGGACCTCAAAGTCAACCTCATAGTCAAGAATCACAAAATCCATCAGAAAGATAAATAACTCAACTTTCACAAGCACATCATAGAGAATACCCATAGGCCTTTCACCGTGTGATCTGCCATAAAAAGTCATATTGACAATTGTTTGAGGGCTCTCAATCCCAATTGTCGAAACACTGCTAGTAATATGAGATTAATAATAGCACACAAATCACACAAGGCCTTGGCAAAGTTAAAGGGTCTTCCTTTTTTGCACAAGAAAATGGGAGGCTATTGCACTACAGTGGTGCAAATTATCACCGGGCTAAAAGTTCACGGTCCTTTTCATAGTCACAAGATCCTTCATAAACTTCACATAACCAGACATCTGCTCCAATACTTCGATCAAAGGGATGTTCATCGAAATTTGCTTCAATATGGAGATGAACTTGTGATACTTCTTTTCTTAAGTATTTTTGATCAATCTCGGCAAGAAAGGTATAAAAGGTCGTGGAGTAGGAGTTGAAATCTGAGTGACCTCCTTCTCCTTCCTTTTAGTAGCTACATACTTCTTCTTACCAATTTGAGGCTGCTTCTCAATAGAATCCTCATAAAAAAACTATTCTTCAGATTCAACCAACCTTTCAGTAGCAACATTCTCAGGCTCAGCCAAATCATCAATAACTATATGAACATAAGGTTCGCCAGTCTCCTTTCCACTTTGATTATTCACCGCCATGCATTGCCCATCATTTTTCAGATTCTAGACTATGTTGCTTGGTACCTTTTTGGAGTTGATTTAGGGTTGTAGACATTTGGCCTAGCTGCTTCTTAATCTGCCTAATTACCATGGAATGTGACTCTACCTTTTGGTTCATTCCTTATAATTCTGCATGGATCTCCTTAAGTCTCTCGTTAGTTGTTTCTACCTTTTTCAGCACTTTAGACAACATGTTCTCCATCTTTGAAAAACTAGACTCCCCTTCACGGTTACCAGGTGGGATGTATAAACCACTTCTACTATTTTTGTACTTGTACCTATTCTTTCAGTCACCATCTCTATATCAGTCTATACTCCTATCTTTGTACCTAGATCGGTTGTTATTATCACTACTGTAGTTCCAACCTTGATTCCCTTGACCTTGGTGCCAAGTGTCTTGATTAGACCTTTGGACCTTGGCCCAAAAACCTTCCACCTGATCATTTAAATAGTTTACCTCCTCATAAAAATCAGATTACTCATGTCTTAGTGCTTTATTATAACACCCCAGAACTCAGAAAGAACTCAGAAAATTTCCATCTCCATTCAGGACCCACGGGCGTCGTGGACACGATGGCCCATTGAGATCCCTGTGGGAAGAGCCCAGAGGCTCTGTCAGCTTACCTCAGCTATATGGGGGTCCCCATGGACGTCAAAGGTTCAACGAGTCATGGGGGAGCCTATGGAAAACCACCAGTGCTCCTCCTAAGTCTCCTCAGCCCCGATAGGAAATCACCACGACCATCATGGATGTGATGGGCTGTGGGATCCATCGTGAGGACTATCCAGAGGACCAGTCCCAGTCTGCCCTATTCCAATGCCCTGGTCGATGGGCTATCTCAGGTCCGACACCCTTTGGGTGGCCCAATTTTTATCTTTTTCCAATTCTATTAACTCCGATCCTAAGTGATTTTAGGAGTAATCAAAGGGTTTTTACTCTTTTTCCCTCATTGCTCCTAAACAAAAATTGACACTTTGCAGTTTCAATCAAAAAAAAGGAAGTGTTTCCTCTCAAGAAGAAGCAGGAGGGTTTTTCTTAAGTTCAGCCCCAAATCCAAAGGTTCAACTGTAGAATTTACTTCCACATATGTGGGATTTTATCAATGTGTTCCTTTCAACCATTGAGTCCCTAGATTCAGCCAGTTCTTCAATTTCTCCATGAACTATTCATACCAAGGGTTCCTAGCTCTTAGGGATTCATTGTAATTTAGATGCTCCCTGCTTATATTGATTTATACTTCATGTTTCTTGGAGAATTTGCATAGTCACTTGTACAGGACTCAAAAACCCTAGTTGGTCTTAATTTCAGTATTCATAAATTATACTTTCTAGGTAGATAATTCAGATAATTATGTTTCAAAATTAGAATGCCATCAGTATCAGTATATATGTATGTGCATTCTCAGATAATTATTAGTATTTGAGCTATCTAGTATTTAAGCTTGTATTTTAGTGCTTATAGTTTCTGTTTGGAGTAGACTTAGTATCAAGCAGATGACGGGATGAAGGCCTAGTTATCAGATTAGGCTAAGACCTTTAGTAGCATTCCCTCAATCCCAGAACTACGGTGCCACTATAGTTATAAAGAGGGGTCTTCTTCTAGTTCCCCAGTGCCTAAGTTCAGACAGGATAGAGCGCCACGCTCTAAGTCCCAAGGTACAGTTACTAGTGGACGCACTCATCCAGTGTGGTAGGAACAACCAGGGTGAGTGCATGGCAGGTAGTGGAAATTTCTTTAGGTGTGGCAAGTCAGGCCACAGGATGAGATATTGTCCAGCAGCTTCACAGAAGGGCAAAGGTGTTCGCCCACAAAATTAGGTCAGTTCTACGGCAGCTCCAGCGGGTTGCCCCACTTAGCAGGGTGCCTCATCTGGTACAAGTGGTGGTCAGCACCAGAACATGTTGTATGCTCTTCAGACTTGATAGGACCAAGAGGATTCTCTCAATGTGGTCACGGATACGTTACAAGTCTTCCATTTAGATTTTTATGCATTGTTAGTCCTAGGGACTACACTTTTCTTTGTAACTCCTTATATACCAGTGAATTTCAGTGTTAGTCCAGAAATCCTTCCAAAACCCTTCTCAGTCTCTACTCCAGTTGGTGATCTAATTATAGCTAGACGGTTATACAGAAATTTCCCTGTCACAGTCTCTTATAAGGTCACCTCATCCGATCTTGTAGAGTTAGAAATGACTAACTTCGATATTATTCTAAGAATGGATTGGTTACGTTCATGTTATGCCTCAGTTGAATGCAGAACTAGGATCGTATGATTTTAATTTCCAAATGATCCACTCTTAGAATGGAAGGGTAATACCTCAGTGCCTATAAGTCAATTCATCTCTTACCTGAAGGCTAGAAAAATAATTTCCAAAGGATATATCTATCATCTTGTTCGGGTTAAGGATTCAAACTTCAAAACCCCAAATCCTGAGTTAGTACCAGTGGTAAGTGAGTTCCCAGAAGTGTTTCCATAAGATATTCCCAAAGTTCCTCCCAAAAGAGGAATCAACTTCGGAATAGATCTCCTTCTAGATACCCAGCTGATGTGCCGGGATTTTACGGCATATTTGACGCCTTAAACTAAGAATACTCGCAAGTTTTTAAGCAACCCTTGTGGTTTTTTGATGTTTTTATGTTGAATTTGCAGGAAATGGAGACAAAGATAGAAAAAGAAGAAAATAGGCTCAAAGAACCCCACTGGATAGGAGTGACGCTTGGCATGACGGGTCATCACACAGGTGACTGACCGTCAGCCAAGCCACCAAACCTGGCAGCAACTAAAAGTTCACTGGATAGTGGCGACGGATAGAGTGATGGACTGTCAGGGAAGCCTTCAAGCTTTGACAGTCAAAGTTCAGCCACTGCCTAAGAGTGACGGTTCATCTGACGGCCAGTCACATGCTTGACGGCCCGTCAGGTGAAGCCGTCAAAGTCAAAAGCGGGATTCTGATTTTTTTTTGGAACTTTATTTTCCTGGACTAATATAAATACCCAGGGTTAGGGTTATTTTTAGAATCCATCATCCGACACTTGTAACATATTTTGAGAGCAACTTTGAGAGAAAAGAACGAAGAAAATAATATCTTTGTCTTCTTCCTTGGGATTTTCACCATTGGTGCTTGGATTCTACGAAGTTCAAAGTCAAGTAATAATTTTCTATTGTAAGACTTCCTTCTTCTCATATGAATACTATTATTTCTTTACTTAATTTTGCTAGCATGAGTGGCTAACTTTCCACAACTAGGGTTGTGGGATTCATGGCAAAAGTAACAATATAGATTCCGGGTAGCGTTAGGTTTGATTTATATGTTGTTCACGTTGTTAATCATGTGTTATTAACGTTTTCTAATGGTTGCAAACATTAGGACATGCCTAGGGTTAATTTTATTGAACTAAGAGATTAAAACCGGGTAAATTTGATTAACAACGAGGATTCGAGACTTTTAACTCTCGTCTTATGATTAATGCTTTAGCAAGATTGATCTACTTGATATTTTAGATTGAAATGAGAAATTTTACCTTTTCAAGTTCGAGAGAATTGGAAAGGAAATTTGTCTATTTGGTTGAGAAACGCTTAGATGATAACATGAATTCAATCACATCGTGATAGACATATGGAAAGAACCCGACTAAGCTTTAAATCAAAATTGTTACGACGCCATGGTGAACACTTCCCTAGTTCACTTCTCATATTGATTTTAAACTCTTGAAAACTCGTTGATTGTTATTTAAATTGTTTGAAAGTTGATAATTATAAACCCCCCCAAATTACCAGAAACTATCGATTACTAGTCAACTAAGTTACTAACGACTTAATTTATACTTTATTCCCTATGGGATTGACCCCAACCTTGGTTGGGTTCTATATTTAACAACGACCGCTTGCGCTTCTTAATTTAAGTGTAATTTGGGCGTATCAAATTTTGGCGCCGTTGTCGGGGAATACGGTCGTTCATTAAGTCCGGTGTGTTTGGTTGACCCTTAGTCATACTTTCCTGACTTACTTTTATTTGTTGTTTTTGTTTTATTTTTACAGGGTACATAGTTGTGCATGCCAAGTACCCGGCGCTCGGGTGAACCAATATTACCTTGCGATCTCGAGCTTGCTAGAACGTTAAGGCAAAACATAAATGCACAACAACAAGAGGCAGCGAGACTCGCTGCAGCTCAGCAGGCCCAACAACACTTGAATGCTGATGATATTGAGGATGATGTTGGGTTGGATGATAAGAGTGTAGTGGTTGATGGCAAACCAGCGAATGATGTTAATAACAATGCTCCAGCCGATCAGAGGCCACAACAGCGAGGTAGAGGTCGACAGCAACCAAGGCAGTATGCTTTGGATGATGATGAGGATATCGACTTGGATGGAGTTGGTGCTACGGGCACCATTGTTCTTCATTCTCTATCGCTTGGAGTTAAGTTCAACATTACGAGCATGATGATTCAGTTGTTGAACTTAAAGGGACTGTTTCGTGGTGTTGCTGGTGATGATCCAAACCGACACCTGATGAATTTTGTGGGTATCTGCAAGTCGTTCAAATTTCCTGGAGTGAGTCAGACAGCGATCAGGCTCAGGTTGTTCCCTTTATCTCTATCTGATGAGGTAGCATTGTGGTTGACAGAGCTAACCCCTGACTCTATCACAACCTGGGGAGAGTTTAAAGGAGCTTTCCTAGAAAGGTTTTTTCCTCCCTCTAGGATGATATAGTTGAGGGATGAAATTAGAAACTTCAGACAACAACCTCATAAGGCTTTGCATGAGACTTTGTTGCGGTTCAAGAAGAAGCTGACAGAATGCCTGAACCATCAGTTGACCGACAATTTCCTAATGCAGACATTCTACAGGGAACTGAATTCGGCTACCAAGCTGACACTGGATAATGCAGCAAATGGAGCGTTTAAGGGTCTTACCTTTGTTGATGCCACAGCTATTTTGGATCGGCTCACTAAAACCAACAGGGCCTGGCATACATGGGAGACAGAGATATCTTCTAGAACTTATGCAGTCAGTATGTCAACGGAGCAGTGCAGGAAGGAGGAAGAGCGGGACCAAGATACGGCCCATCTGAAAACGCAAATGGACCTACTGACAAAACATTTGTTGTCAGGAGGTATGGAGAAAGTGAAATTTGTGGTTCCCAAAGTAGAGCAGCAGAGTCTGAATCTGATGAGGATGCTAATTATTTGGGGGGTTTCCAGGCCAATGTCCAGGGAAACCAAGGTCAGAAATATCAGAAGGACAACTACTATGAAAAGGCTGGCTACAGAGATCGTGATCAGGATAACTGGAAGAATAAAACCAATAGAGGTGGGTTGTACATACAACCTGGTAATCGATAAAGAGCTAGCAATGAGACAGGGACATCCAAATTGGAGAATATGATGGTGAAAATGTTGTTGAAGGTTGAATCTACTGACTCCAGAGTCAAGGAAATGAAATCTGAATTATCATCAATGAGTCAGTTGGTGGATTCTCATTCCACCTCAATCAAGAAGTTAGAGCAACAAATGAGTCAAATCTCGGTGTCTCTAAATCAAAGGAAAGTTGGTACATTGCTAAGTGACACCATTCAAAACCCGAGGAACGATGGGAATTGTATGGCGATCACCACAAGAAGTGGTAAGACAGTAGAGGATGATTCTAAATTGCTCACGGAGAAGAGCAAGGAAGTTGAAAAACTTACAAAACAAATGCCAAAGCCTCCTCCTCCTTTCCCTCATAGGATCAAAAAAAAGGTGGAAGACGGAAAATTCCACAAGTTTATCACCATGCTCAAGCAGATCTCTGTGAATATCCCTCTGGTGGATGCGCTTGAACAAATGCCCGGTTATGCCAAGTTCATGAAGGACTTGATCACAAAGAAGAGGTCAGTAAGTTTTGAACCAGAAGATAACCTCCACCATTGTAGCGCCATTTCAGCAAGGTCGCTAGTCCAAAAGAAAGAAGATCGGGTGCGTTCACTATTCCTTGCACCATCGGGGAGTTTAATTTTGCAAAATCTCTTTGTGACTTGGGGGCTAGCATAAACTTGATGTCGTTGGCTATCTACCGGTAGTTGGGTTTAGGAGCCCCAAACCGATGACTATGATATTGTTGATGGCAGATATATTGGTTAAACGGTCGGTGGGTATTTTGTATGATGTGCTTGTGAAGGTAGGAAAGTTCATCTTTTCGGCAGACTTCGTGATTTTGGACTGCGAAGTGGACTTTGAAGTCCCTATTATTTTAGGACGACCCTTCTTGGCAACCGGAAGAGTATTAGTAGATATGGAGAGCAACGAGTTGACTTTCAGGTTGAACGATAAAATAGTGAAGTTTAACATGTGCAAGTCAATGAAGCAACCGAGGGACATGAATGTCGTCTAGTTATTAATGTTGTTGTCGAATCTGATTTGATTATTTTTGTTAAAGAGAGATTTGTTGTAGAGACTTTGGCAGCGGTTATGATGAACTTCAATGGTGATGACATCGAAGATTATGAAGAAATTGTTAATGCTCTGGTTGGAATGGGGTCATATTCTTACGCCCCAAAGAAATTAGATCTTGACTTGAAGAACAGGCCGACACCTCCTGCAAAGCCTTTTGTTGAGGAGGCACCGGTGTTAGAGTTGAAAGAGTTGCCAGGCCATCTGAGGTATGCATTTTTAGGTGATAAAGATACCTTACCTGTGATCATTGCGACAGACCTTGTGGAAACACAAGTTGAAGCTTTACTGTCCATACTGAGGAGATACAAGAGAGTAATCGGCTGGACCATTACAGATATTATTGGCATCCCGCCAGGCATTTGTACTAATAAGATAAAGTTAGAAGAAGATTGCACTCCCACCACTGAACACCAGCGGAGACTGAATTCGCCAATGCAAGAGGTGGTGAAGAAAGAAATCATCAAATGGCTCGATGTTGGAGTGGTTTACCCAATTTCTAATAGCAAATGGGTAAGCCCGGTGCAATGTGTTCCTAAGAAGGGAGGGATGACTGTGGTAGCTAATGAAAAAAATGAGTTGATTACATTAAGACCTGCCACGGGGTGGCGAGTCTGTATGGATTACCGGAAGCTCAACTCCTGGACTCTCCGTGATCATTTCCCCATGCCTTTTATGGATCAGATGCTGGATAGATTAGATGGCAAGGGTTGGTACTGCTTTTTGGATGGATATTTGGGTTATAACCAAATATCTATCGCCCCGGAAGATCAGGAGAAAACCACTTTCACCTGCCCCTATGGTACATTTGCTTTTAGACGCATGCCCTTTGGTCTTTGCAATGCTCCTTCAACATTCCAAAGATGTATGATGTCTATCTTTTCTGATATGGTTGAGGACACATTAGAAGTCTTCATGAATGACTTCTCTGTGGTGGGTGATGCATTTGAAGATTGCTTGACTAATCTGGGTCAGGCATTGCAAAGGTGTGAAGAGTCAAACCTTATGCTGAATTGGGAGAAATGCCATTTCATGGTGAAGGAAGGCATTGTATTGGGGCACAAGATATATGTGATAGGTCTAGAAGTGGATAGAGCCAAGACAGAAGTCATCGAGAAACTACCTCCACCCATCTCAGTAAAGGGTGTGAGGAGCTTTCTTGGTCATGCTGGATTCTACCAAAGATTCATTAAAGATTTCTCTAAGATTGCTAACCCTTTGTGTAGGTTGCTTGAAAAGAGACTAAGTTTGTATTTGATGCTTAGTGTTTGAAGGCGTTTGAGTGCCTGAAAGAAAAGTTAGTGGTTGCTCCTATTATAATTGCCCCGGATTGGTCCAAACTGTTCGAGGTAATGTGCGATGCAAGTGGTGTTGCACTCGGAGTTGTTCTGGGACAGAAGCGATACAAACTTTTTCACCCTATTTATTATGCTAGTAAGGCATTGAATAGGGCGCAAAAGAACTACACGGTGACAGAACAGGAGCTACTAGTTGTTGTATATGCTTTTGAGAAATTCAGAGTGTACTTACTTGGTACAAAAGTGGTGGTGCACACAGATCATGCGGCCTTGAGGTATTTAATGGCTAAGAAGAATGCAAAGCCTAGACTAATCTGATGGGTGTTATTGTTGCAGGAATTTGACTTTAAAGTCAAAGATCGAAAAGGTTGTGAAAACCAAGTGGAGGATCATTTGTCCAGACTTGAGAGTGAAGAGAAAGTAGTAGATGAACGTGAGATTGATGATGCATTTTCGGATGAGCATGTATTAGACTTGATATGATGCCTTGGTATACCAATTTTGCAAAATATGTGGTGAGTGACAGGATGCCGGAAGATTTGAACTTCCAACAGAGGAAGAAATTCCTCCATGATGCAAGTAAGTTTTTCTGGGATGAGCCGTATTTATTCCGGTTGTGTGCTGACAACATAGTAAGGAAATGTGTATCGAAGGTGGAAATGACAAGCATCTTGCAAGCTTGTCATTTATCCCCAGTTGGAGGGCATCATGCGGGTGATCGAACTACCCAAAAAATCTTACGGTGTGGTTATTATTGGCCAACAATTCAGAAAGATTCATATGAATTTGCCAAATTTTGTGATCAATGCCAAAGAAGAGGAGCAATCTCTCGTCGACAAGAGTTGCCAATGTCTACTATTCTGGAGGTTGAGTTGTTCGACGTATGGGGGATAGATTTCATGATCCCTTTTGACAGTTCTTATGGGAACCGTTACATCTTGGTAGCGGTGGATTATGTTTCAAAGTGGGTAGAGGCGGTTTCTTTGTCCGATAACGAAGGGAAGAGTGTGGTGGCTTTTCTGAAAAGAAACATCTTTGCTTGGTTTGGCACCCCTTGCACGATCATAAGTGATGGAGGGTCACAATTTTGCAACAAGGTGTTTTGGGCTTCTCTAGCAAAGTATGGGGTGAAGCAACACAAAGTAGCCACACCTTATCACCCCCAAACAAGTGGATAAGTTGAAGTGTCAAACCGTGAAATTAAAGAGATATTAGCAAAGTCTGTGAATGTGAACCAGCAAGATTGGGCAAGGAAGCTGGATGATGCACTATGGGCATACCGAACAGCGTTCAAAACACTAATAGGTATGTCTCCTTACCAACTTGTTTTTGGTAAACCATATCACTTGCCCGTGGAACTTGAGCACAAAGCCGTTTAGGCGCTCAAAAAGTTGAATCTCAGTTGGAAAGATGCATTGGAACTAAGGTTGGAACAATTGAATGAGATGGATGAGTTGCGATTGCGAGCGTATGAGAGATCCTCTCTCTACAAGGAACGAATGAAGCTATACCATGACCGAAGGATTGAGAAAAGGGAGTTCAAAGTTGGGGACTTGGTGTTACTGTTCAATTCTAGGTTCAAATTATTTCTCGAAAAACTCAAATCCAAATGGTATGGGCCATTCAAAGTACACCAAGTATTTCCATCCGGCGTGGTTGAACTCGAAAATAAGGATGGTGAGTTGTTCAAAGCCAATGGGCAAAGGGTGAAGCAATATTTGGGCCTCCCGGAGGAGGTAAATAGTTTGTCTCTGGTGTATCTTGATGAAGTTTGAGTAATCAAGATACCCGCGTCATGCCGCGGCGTTAAATCAAGCATTGTATGGGAGGCAACCCATCAATTGTTGTTGTACTATGATCTTAGGAAAATTTGTTTTGTTAGAATTGGTTAATTTGTGCGTTGAGTCTGCAGGTATAAAAAGGTGGAATTAAAAGTGTGTTCTGTTTACGGGTGACGGGTCCTTTTGGTGGGTCATCAACTGAGTGACGGACCACCACACAAACCGTCAAAGTTGAGCAAATATTGATCTCCACTGTTTAGTGGTGACGGTGGGAGTGACGGACCGTCATGGCTGTGGTGGACCGTCCTTCCAGGCTGTCACCAAGGCACTCAAAAAGGGGGGTTCATATTTATGCAAGACGCACCAAGTGATGGGCTGCCAGGTGACTGAAGGACCATCACAAGGGCCACCACATCAGGTAAGTATTTCTTTTTTTAAATTTAGAACCGCCCCGACCCAAAACCCTCAAACCCTGAACCAACCCGACCCTGTACGCACCTAATACCCCAACGAAACCCGTTTAAAATATTGAAACGGTTCCTTCACTTTCCTTTATCTTACTTCATCTCCTTCATCTTCCCACTCCTATTCTCTTCTCTAACTTCAACCCTCCATTAAAATCAAAATCCTCTCTTCCCCAAGCAAACCCCACATCTCCATCGTCGCTTTTTCGCTAGTCGTCCAAAATGCAAGAATCGGCGATTTTTAGTCCATCGTTTCTTGTGACTCAAAAAGGAATAGAAGTTTTCTTCTCACTAAAAAATCCAAGGTATGATGCTAAACTCTTCTTCATTTGAATTATTGATTAGTATTATCTCAGAATAAAAAGAGGAAATCGTTGGTTTTGTATATTTATGGGATTGTGATGATGTAAATGTTATTGGGTGTGGTTGTTTTTGTTGTTTGAAAATGTAAATTTTACATGGGTGAAGTCTTGAGTAACCCATGGGATTAACTAGATGATGGGTGGTGACTTTGTGAAACCAAATCCCACAAAGAATGGAAAAACCACTAATAGAACACAAAGTGTTCGAGGAAATGCCCCAAAGGGAGTAAACCATTCACTGTGTAACAGTGACGGTTGCCGCGACGAGCCATCACCAATCGAGCCACCACATTGGTGATGACTCGTCAAGCAAACCGCCATAGTAAAAAAAACACTTACCTTACATTGTCTCAGTCTGACAGTTGGCATGACGGTACGTCACACATGTGACTGACCGTCAGCCAAGCCGTCAACAACAGACAATTTCACTGTCTAAGAGTGACGGCTGGTGTGATGGTTGGTCACCCCTGACCGTCACCCAAACCGTCACTCCAAAACAGTGGGGTTTGCTTGGTGTTTTCCCATTCTCATGTGTTCTAACTTGTTCTCGTGCAGGTACATGGTTCCCAAATAACAACCACCTCGTGGTCAAGCTCAAAAGAGAAAAGAAAGAGTCGTTACCACTCGGACCCTAGTAGATGAATCGGGTAGCAAAGAAGAAGCAATTGAAGCCTAGGCCTACCAGACTAGGCTATCCAAATGAAGAAACATCCAAGTTTCCCAGTCTGAGGAGGAGAGTGGGTCATCTAGTAGTAGGTCGGGGAGTGATAGTGGATCTGAAGAAAGTGGTAGCTCCAGCTCCAGTTCGGAAGTTGTAAGTGGTACTTAGGCCACCAAAAATGCAGAGAGGGCACCCATGGATAGAGAATCGATCCGGTGGGTACTTCAGGGTGCCCGAAAGCACTATCTTGACGGTCTTACCAAAATAAAATCAAGGAACCACAAAAGATCGATAGCTGAGGAAGTGCAAATCATTACCACGGATCTACCAGAATATCCAGTTCTTCAGACACAGTTTCATAGCTACCAGCTTGAGTGGATGAGCACACCTCTGGGATTCTATTATCCAGAACTAGTCTGGGAATTCTATGACAACTATTTGGCACTTTTGGAGAGCAAATGCGAGAAAAGAAAAGGGGTTAAATCAGCACCAAGGCATGACAAGGTTCTGGTTCGGGGTAAACATGTAGACATCTCCCGGGAGATGATTAACAGAGTCCTCTTCGGCCCTGAATACATTCCTCCACCTGATATGCCGGAGTTTCATGACAAGATTGCCAACACATACTCGCAGAGACCATGGTTAGCACGAACATTGACTGATGGCTCACCATCTTGGCTAACTTAGAGGGGACGGATATCAAAGCAATCACTGAGCTTTGTAGCAAAGTTCTAGTGGGCTGTTGTGCGGTACAGTCTCTTTCCTACATGTAGAGATTCTAATCTGTATGAGGGAAGAGCCATCCTAGTGGCAAGTTTGATAGTCGGGTACGTCATCAATTTCGGAATGATAATTACAGACGAGATGCAGACCAGGGCCATGAAAACCACTTCTTTTTTGCCATTCCCGTGTCTGGTTACTGAGTTATACAAGCGTGCGAAGGTACCGATATTGGATGGTATTGATGATCAAGTGACAGCGTCATCCAAGAAAAATATTGACAAATTAAAGGATGACACTAAGTTTGACATGAGGATTCATAAGCCTCAGATTTTTTAGGAACCAACCACAACCACCTCTGAGGCGACCGACACTCCATCAGGCACAGAGATGCCACTTGCGGTGTTTGATCCAAAGACTTCACAAATAACTAGAGCTACTGGCGAAAGCTCTGGAACCGCAGCAAGGCCTTCTCTACCAACGAAATATCACATGAATCCCTGAAATTTTGCTAAAATGGTGCAGAAGCAGAAACAGATTAATAAGCAAATTGCCACTTGGATGGACTTGTTCAAGCCCACCATTGATGAATCAATAGGCTCTGAAGCCATTTGAGGGGCTACATGCAAGGGTCGATCCTATGTAAACCCAAATGGATGCAAGGCTAAATGAAATGAGCATCCCGGACCTGGCAAGATTTGATGTGGAACTGAGGAAGGTAAAGGATGAAATCACCGCCCTGAAGCAAGAAAAAGCGCCTTATGATGAGACTTTGGATTTCTTGGACTTGAAAGAAGAAACCACGATAGTAGATTTGATGGGATGGCCACTGAGAATTAATGAACCCCAAGAAGGTGAATGTGGGGTAAAAAATTCGAAAAAGAGAAAGCACAGAAAGAAATCAGTCGAGGAGGAAGAGTTAGAGGTTGCAAAGCAGCGGTCGGTGGTAGATGAGCAGCTGCGATAGGAAAGAGTGTGTGCCCAAGCAGATGGGGCATCATCTAGTGCAGTACCGAAGTCCGGAGAGACTCTGGTTGTTGAGGAGCTGAGTATGCCAGTCGACACTGATGTCACTATTCCAGAACCCGAAGCCTAGGCTTCACAGGTATCCCTATTCCTTTGTTCTGTATTTCTGATTTGATGAGCATTGGGGACAATGCTAGATTTCTTTTGTTGGGGGTAGGGGTATCACCACCGAAGGTTTTTTTTCCCGTGTTTATTTTCCTTCGGTGTGCTATCTAGTAGAACCGGTATGTTTAGGTTGTTTTATTTTTATTTTGGTTTAGTTGTGTGATGTTGTAGCAAGCATGGCTGTGAAAGTTGCTTTTTGTACTTGTGTGTGGAAAATTAACTATTATGGATCCTTGAGTGTCTTTGTATGCATGTGCGAAGAATGATCTTGGTTAGGCTGAACTATTGTTTCAATGATTGGTAGTGGTATGGTTTCCTGATGCGAAGTGAGTGTGAGATTTTTGTTGAAATTTTTACTCTGTGCATGCATCTAGAACTTGCCTGGTCTATTTCGTTGAAGTTGAAAGCTAGTTGCTTAGGAAAGGATCAAAGGCCCTTTTTGTGTGTAGTCCACTTATCCCAAAAGACCGTCCAAATGTTAATGATCCCTTTGATCCCTGTTTGAGCCATGATTGACCCCGTTCTTTCTACACCCTATCACCGTCCCTTTTTAGTCTTAGAATCCCTATTTTAGCCCTAGTCTTTCCTTGGACATCGTGCACCTCAACTCAGGCAAACAGCCTAAGTTGAGGGTGGCTACTGTAGCGGGAAATTGATAAGAAGAAAAATAAGGGGGAAAAGACTGGTTGTGGATAGAATGGAAAAGTGCGGGTGCGTGCCTAAAAAGAAAAAAGAAAAGAAAAAGATATGAAAAAGAATTGTCAAAATGAAAAGGCCACATCCGTTGCTAGAAAGAAGGGAATAAAAGGCGAATAAGGTTGGATGAGATAGTTTAGTGGAAAATGGTAGGTCAGCGATTCCAAGGAGGGCTTAGTCACTAATCCCTAAATGTACCCTACCTGCACCCGAAGCCTTGTTACAAGCCATAACAAGTCCTGTAGTGATCCTGGGAAACTTTCTGAACAATGGTTATAGAATAGTAAGGGCAAGCTTATGGCATCGCATGTGCATTGTTTGAAATCATTTGTGAGCGTGAGTGCCTTACTTTGTCCCGAAACTCTGTGTGTGGGGCTTCCTTGTAGTGAGGGCATTGGGATTTCAATATTACTTTCTGATTGTTGGGATAGCAGCTCATGCATATGTAGAGTGCTCATTCACATCGGAATGACACTCTTGGATTCTCACGAGTTAGCTTTTCAGAACATTTTTGTAGTACCGGGGGAGCTTGGTTTGTATTGCTTAAATCATTCATTGGCCATGGTTGCTAGAAACATGTTTTGTAGTGTCTTAGTTGAGTCGTCATTTTTGTTTTTGTTGTCATGTTTCTTGAGGACAAGCGAACGTCATGTTGCTTGAGGACAAGCGAACGTCTTAAGTCGAGGGTGTTGATGTGTCGGGATTCTACGGCACATTTGACGCCTTAAACTAAGAATACTCGCAAGTTTTTAAGCAACCCTTGTGGTTTTTTGATGTTTTTATGTTGTATTTGTAGGAAATGGAAACAAAGATAGAAAAAGAATAAAATAGGCTCAAAGAACCCCACTGGATAGGAGTGACGCTTGGCATGACGGGTCGTCACACAGGTGACTGACCGTCAGCCAAGCCACCAAACCTTGCAGTAACTAAAAGTTCACTGGATAGTTGTGACTGATTAGGGTGACGGCTCGTCCCAGACCTGACGGACCGTCAGAGAAGCCGTAAAGCTTTGACAGTCGAATTTCAGCCACTGCCTAAGAGTGACGGTTCATCTGACGGCCAGTCACATGCTTGACGGCCCGTCAGGTGAAGCCGTCAAAGTCAAAAGCGGGATTTCGATTTTATTTTTGGAACTTTATTTTCCTTGACTAATATAAATACCCAGTGTTAGGGTTATTTATAGAATCCATCATCTGACACTTGTAACGTATTTTGAGAGAAACTTTGAGAGAAAAGAACGAAGAAAATAATATCTTTGTCTTCTTCCTTGGGATTTTCACCATTGGTGCTTGGATTCTACGAAGTTCAAAGTCAAGTAATAATTTCTATTGTAAGAATTCCTTCTTCTCATATGAATACTATTATTTCTTCACTTCATTTTGCTAGCATCAGTGGCTAACTTCCCATAACTAGGGTTGTGGGAGCCATGGCAAAAGTAACAATATAGATTCTGGGTAGCGTTGGGTTTGATTTATATGTTGTTCACGTTGTTAATCATGTGTTATTAAAGTTTTCTAATGGCTGCAAACATTAGGACATGCCTAGGGTTAATTTGCTTGAACTAAGAGATTAAAACCGGGTAAATTTGATTAGCAATGAGGATTCGAGACTTTTAACTCTCGTCTTATGATTAATGCTTTAGCAAGATTGATCTACTTGATGTTTTGGATTGAAATGAGAAATTTTACCTTTTCAAGTTCGAGAGAATTGGAAAGGAAATTTGTCTATTTGGTTGAGAAACGCTTAGATGATAACATGAATTCAATCACATCGTGATAGACATATGGAAAGAACCCGACTAAGCTTTAAATCAAAACTGTTACAACGCCATGGTGTACACTTCTCTAGTTCACTTCTCATATTGATTTTAAACTCTTGAAAATTCGTTGATTCTTATATAAATTGTTTGAAAGTTGATCATTATAACCCCCCCCCCCAAATTACCAGAAACTATCGATTACTAGTCAACTAAGTTACTAACGACTTAATTTACACTTTATTCCCTGTGGGATCGACCCCAACCTTGGTTGGGTTCTATATTTGACAACGACCGCTTGCGCTTCTTAATTGAAGTTTAATTTGGGCGTATCACCAGCCTATTTCGATTCCTCCTTATAGAATGGCTCCAGCTGATCTTAAAGAATTGAAAGAACAGTTAAAAGACCTTCTAGATAAGGACTTCATCAGATCCAGCATCTCTCCATGGGGTGCTCCAGTTCTCTTCGTGTGTAATAAAGATGGTTCTCTCAGGATGTGCATTAACTACCATCAGTTGAACAAATTCACAATCAAGAATAAATACTCCATCCCCAAGATTGATGCCTTATTCGACCAACTTCAGGGTGCTAGTTGCTTTTCTAAGATAGACCTCAGATCCGGCTATCATAAGCTCAGAGTCATAGATAGTGACATCCCGAAGACAGCCTTTAGGACTCAGTATGGTCACTATGAATTTGTAGTTATGTCTTTTGGACTAACGAATACTCCTGCAACTTTTATGGGTTTGATGAATAGAGTGTTCAAGCAGTATATAGACTTGTTCGTCATTGTCTCCATCGATGATATACTAGAATATTCTTGCAGCAAGAAAGAACATGCAGACCATTTGAGAGTGGTATTGCAGACTCTCAAAGATTGCTAGTTATTCGCTAAGTTCAGTAAGTGTGAATTCTGGTTGAAATCAATTGCTTTTCTTGGTCATGTGGTGTCTAGTGAAGGCATCTGAGTTGATTCTCAGAAGATCGAGGCAGTTAGAACTGGCCCAGACCTACCTCTCTGACTGACATTAGGAGTTTCTTGGATTTGGCTGGTTACTACAGGAGATTTGTTGAAGGATTTCATCCATAGCTACCCTATTGACCAAGTTGACTCAGAAGAAGGTCAAGTTTCAGTGGTCAGATGAGTGTGAGAAAATGTCACGACCCAATTTCTCAGTCATGATGGCACCTACAACCCCCGGTAGGAGAACCAATTCCCGTAGCCCAGAACGGTTAATAATGGGCTACTATCTAACAAATAAGAGAACAAGATGAAGAGAACAAATCAAAGTACTATAAATACATACATATGCGGAAACTAAACCAAACCCCAAGACCTGGTATCATAGTATAGAGCCAAACTACATACATGGAGTGCAAATAAACAAAAACTATATATACAGATGTCTCTGAATGGTAATAGAGTACATGAAGCAAAAGATAAACTAAAGCTAAGCTTCGATCGCCAAGAGCTCACCCTCAGTCTGAAGTAGTCCCCGACAGATCTCCAAGCACGATTCACAGTGATCTAACGGCGATGGCCCACGCTAGGATCTGCACCCAAAGATGCAGGGGGTAGGGGTGAGCACCAAATGCGAAGCATAAGGTACCCAGTAGGTATCATAGGCCGACTGGGCACATATAAGATAAAAGCGTATTAATAAACAGAATAGAAGCAAGTAGTCACAGAAATCAACGAAAGGTACACAGGAACTAGCCCAGAGGGAAATCAACAGAACCACATATGAGGCTAGTAAGCAGAATATACACACCATAGGCACAGGCAAAAGTAAGGAATAACGAACCTGGGATCCTTGCAATAACAGTGTATACAAAATAAGTTTACGAAATGGACGGTATACTGGTAACCTCAAGTGTAGGAAGAAGAGAGAAAGAGTAATAATAGGCATGCTCAGAGACATGAATCAAGCCCAACTAATCATATCAATCTCACACCCAGCAACTAACAGTCTAGCAGTAACCAATTTCATAATTAACCGTAACAGGGAATAAATCTACAAGTAAATAGAAAGAGTCTACCTACAGTCCCTCGGCCGCCCATACAACCGAGGAACACAAACAAGTGAATACAAACCCTCCGGCATCCCATACTACCGGAGCGTACAATCAGCAAACAACAAACAAGAGGTGTAGCCTCGAACAATGTATGAATATTGATGCCATTGAAAGATTCTCAAGTGAAATGGTTATCTCTGTACTGTACCTCCTCCGGCGCCTGGTGACGTTCTCGGCCCAGCAGGTATGTTCCATGGATAAGGACACTGCCCGTATACCTCTACTCCACCGTATACCCCTCCTCCGGCACACGTAGCCCGTAGCCCCTGGCCCGGATGGCAAGGTCCATGGAGGTCCCAGACCCCATACTAAAACTCAGTATCAGAACATGTCGTCCGGAAGAAAGTCTGGTATCAGGATGGAGACCCAGTCTCGAATATGCAATGCCCAGACCCTGTCTAGGACTAAAGTAGTAGGAAAATGTCACAAAAACCCCTCCAAGGGTGCCCGGGCATAACCGGGTCTAAACAGTAAAACTCATCTCAAGTGCTCGGTTCGACCGAGGCTAAAATCATCTCAAGTAGCAAGAAAACTCAACTAGCACCCCGGCCCTGCCGAGTCTAGCGATAATCGTAAAACTGATGATTTTAAACATAATTTTACTTTCCTTTATCCATAAATATTCACAAGTTAAATCAAACCATTTCCAAATTATTTCCATCAAAAATGGGCCCCTCGGGCCATGCAAGGTTTAGAAAATAGTGTCAGTAGGCCCAAAGCCAAAACCACAGTAAAACATGGATAAAACCTCTTTATATGCATGGAAATGGTATGATCACACAATAGCTACCCCGCATCTCACAATCAACCTATCGACCCTGCACAGGCCCACAGCTACTCAGCAAGCATAACCAGCCTAGAAGGATAATTCTATGCCCGGGACTCGCGGACATTCCCAAAATCCCACCTTCTATGTTCCAGAGTCAACAAGGCCTCACAGGACCACAAGGGTAAATAAAATATATCGGCAAATACTCCAAGCAACGGAGGAACAAAAGTAGGCGGACATGAATAAAGCGGTCGAGGTCTGTGGTTCCAACCTAATAAACCAACCCAAGGATGCCCATTAATACAATTTTATTCTATATATGTGGAGTCTAGGGAAAATAAACCGTAACCTACCTGTCGTCCGACAACAAGCTATTAGGACAACGATTTCCGAGCTCAAACCGCTCCGAAAAGCTCCAAAATGAAATCAAACTTGAATGAAATTTAATAAAATAGTAACAGGTGGGATTGGATTGTAAGGAACTTTAATGCTCCCCCCCAAAAGGTACAAAAGTTGGCAGATGTATACAATATATACATGACTTAGCTAGTTACCAACTTCTTATTATTTAATTGAAAAAACCCACTATGCTGCCACCATTCCAATTTCTTATGTGTTGTGTCAGCCCCCCACTTCCACGTGTGAGGTGGGGTGGTGCCACAAGGTTAATATTTATCTCATTACACAAATATATTCGAGTATTGCATAAGCTCGTGGTAAAATATATATAACTTTTTAAATATACCAGAATTCATAGAAAATTATTTTGAATAAAACCTACTATATTATAATAATAAATTTTAACATAATTAAATTTACTATCTCCGTTAAAATATTACAATGTATAAAAACTTTATAAAATAAATACATATACAATTATATCGTAACAAAATATTTTTCATAAACCTTTAAAATATTTTGAAAAGGCAATAATAATATAATTTTTTACCAAATTCAACTTTTAAATTAAATATTTTCAAGTACGCACGATTTCGATACTCAAGAATTCTCTCGGGATCCTCCTTATATTTTATCACTGTTCCGGAACTGAAATGGCATTTTAAAACGTGAAGTTGAGGCTTAAATCGAGTTTAACCCGACCCGATTCGCGACCCGGTACGTAACCCGTTTTCTGCCAGACAGTCCGCGGTAAAACAGTCATAACTTTTTACTCCGAGATCAGTTGGACGTGAGGTTTTGTGCGTTGGAAACTAGACTCATAGACCTTCGATTTGGTATTTTGGGGGACTTCTAACTCTTTATATATTGGGAGAAAGGCCCAGAGATATTTTACCCAAAGTTTAGAAAATTTATTAAAGAACTTACGATAACTTTTGTCGATTTGCTTGACTTCAAAACTTATAATGCTACCAAACAAATGGGCCCGACACCGAAATACCGGTCCTGACGAGCCTTAAGTGGCTTGGGTCCGCTACAACCAGCTCTAACGGTTCAAGGAAAAACGTATACGTGGAGATAACCGGAAGGGTCATTACATCATCCACTACTAAAAAGGACTTTCGTCCTCGAAAGTCAAGGTCAAGGGGGGTACCTGAAGGCTAAAATAGCTGCGGATACTGATCCCGCATATCTCTCTCGGTCTCCCAGGTAGCCTCCTCGACTGGTCAGTGCCTCCACTGAACCTTAACAGCCGGGATCTCTCGAGACCTCAATCTCCTAACATCTCTGGCCAGAATAGCTGTCGGCTCCTCAACAAAGGCTAAAACCTCATCCAACTGAACTGAATCCCACTGCAACACATGAGACTCATCTGGGACATACCGACGCAACATCAAAACATGAAATACAGGATGTATAGCTGAAAACATCGGAGGCAAGGCTAGCTGATAGGCAACTCTACCAACCCTCTGAAGAATCTCAAACGGCCCAATGTACCTGGGGCTAAGCTTGCCCCGCCTACCAAATCTCATCACGCCCTTCATGGGAGATACACGGAGAAACACCAAGTCACCGACACAAAACTCCAAGGCATGAAACCGACGATCAGCATAACTCTTCTGCCTGCTCTGGGCTGCCCGAAGTCTGTCCTGAATCACTCAGACTCGGTCTAAGGAATCCCGAAGCAAATCTGTGCTCTGTGGCCCAGCACTAAAACCATCAAACCAACCTACCGGTGATCTGCAACGCCTGCCATACAAAGCCTCAAAAGGTGCCATGCCGATACTCGAATGGAAGCTGTTATTATAAGTAAACTCTACCAAGGGAACAAACTGATCCCAAGAACCTCCAAAGTCAAGAACACAGGCCCGAAGCATGTCCTCCAGAATCTGAATGGTCCTCTCGGACTGGCCATCTGTCTGAGGGTGGAAAGCGGTACTAAGATGAACCTCTGTACCCAAATCTCGCTGAATAGCCCTCCAGAACTGAGATATGAACTGAGTGCCACGGTCTGAAATGATAGAAGCTGGGACCCCATGCAACCGAACAATCTCACGAAGGTAGATCTGAGCTAGCCTCTCTGCACCATAAGAAGTCTGAACAGGCAAGAAATGTGCTGACTTAGTCAGCCTATCAACAATCACCCATATGGAATCAAACCCATGGGAAGTACGAGGCAAACCAACAACGAAGTCCATAGTAATCCCTTCCCACTTCCACTCAGGAATGGGAAGTCGCTGCATCAAACCACCAGGTCTCATGTGCTCGAACTTAACCTACTGACAGTTCAAGCACCGAGATACAAACTCCGCTATATCCCGCTTCATACCACTCCACCAGTAAAGCTGCCTCAAGTCTCTATACATCTTTGCTGTGCCAGGCTGAATGGAGTATCTAGTGCAATGTGCCTCATGAAGTATCAACTGAATCAAATCACTAATCCTCGGAACACATAGGCGACTATCAAACCTCAGAACCCCATCTGAATCTAGAGTAGCCCGACTGGCCTCACCCTGAACAACCCGATCACGAAGGTCACACAACTGCTGATCCTCAAACTGACGGCCCTGAATCTGATCAATCAAAGTAGAACGAACCTCAACATTGGCGAGAACTCTGCTAGGATCCGACAAGTCAAGCCTAACCAGACGGTTAGCCAAGGACTGAATGTCCAAGGCCAACGGTCGCTCTGAAAATGAAAGAGAAGCTAGGCTACCCATACTCACTGTCTTCCGACTCAAGTCATCCGCTACCACATTTGCCTTGCCCGGATGATACAGAATAGTAAAGTCATAGTCCTTCAGTACTCGACCCATCTCCTCTGTCTCGAGTTCAACTCCTGCTGACTCGTGATATACTGAAGACTACGGTGATCGGTGAAGATATCACAGTGAACTCCATATAACTAATGCCTCCAGATCTTGAGCGCGAAAACTACCGCCGCCAACTCTAAGTCATGAGTGGGATAGTTGCGCTCGTGAACCTTCAGCTGCCTCGACGCATATGCTATTACTCGACCATGCTGCATCAACACACAACCAAGACTAACCCCAGAAGCATCACAATACACGGAGAAGCTCTGACCCTCAACCGGCAAAGTCAAAACTGGAGTTGAAGTCAATAAGGCCTTAAGCCTCTGGAAGCTATCCTCACACTGATCCGACCACTGAAATGGGACATCCTTCCTAGTCAGCATAGTCAAGGGTGCTGCTATGGAAGAAAATCCCTCAACGAACCGTCTGTAGTAAGCTGCTAACCCAATAAAGCTGCGAACCTCAGTAACAGTAGTAGGTCTAGGCCACTCACAAACCGCTGAAATCTTTCCCGGATCAAAACTAATCCCATCCTTAGACACCACGTGCCCTAGGAATGCAACTGACTCAAGCCAAAACTCACACTTTGAGAACTTGGCATAAAGCCGATGGTCTCTCAAAGTCTGGAGTATAACCCTCAAGTGCTGCTCATGCTCATCTCTACTACGCGAGTATACCAAGATGTCGTCTATAAAAACTATCATAAATGAGTCCAAATACGGGCCAAGAACCTTGTGCATCAAGTTCATAAAGGCTGCGGGGGCATTAGTCAACCCAAAAGACATCACCAGGAACTCGTAATGGCCATAACGTGTCCTGAACGCTGTCTTAGGGATGTCCTCCGCCCTAATCCTCAACTGATGGTAGCCGAACCTCAAATCAATCTTCGAAAACACGACTGAACCCTGAAGCTGGTCAAACAAGTCATCAATCCTTGGCATCGGATACCTATTCTTCACTGTCACCCTATTCAGCTGCCGATAATCAATACACATGCGCATCGACCCATCCTTCTTCTTCACGAAGAGAACAGGAGCACCCCAAGGCGACACACTAGGTCTAATAAACCCCTTAGCTAACAGATCCTGGAGCTACTCCTTAAGCTCCCTCAACTCAGCAGGAGCCATACGGTAAGGAGAAATAGAAATGGGCCTGGTGCTCGGCTCTAGCTCAATAGCAAAATCAATATCTCTCTCAGGTGGAAGGCCTGGCAGGTCGGTAGGAACACATCGAGGAAGTCTCTAACCACAGGAACAGACTCAGGGGAAGTGGGGTCAGCACTAACATCTCGGACATATGCTAGATAAGCTAAACACCCACGGGCAATCAACTTCCTAGCTCGAAGACAAGAGATGATCCCAGATGGTGCATGGCTAACAGAACCCTGCCACACAACCGGGGATACACCGGGCACAGCTATGGTAATGGTCTTGGCATAACAATCCAAAACCACACGGTGAGGGGATAACCAGTCCATGCCCAGTATCACATCAAAATCTAGCATATCAAGAATCATCAAGTCACCCCAAGTCTCTGAATCACCAATAGATAACATACAGGATCTCACAATCTGATCCACTACTAAAGAATCTCCTACAGGGGTCGAAACAGAAACAGGAACAGATAATGGCTCACTAGCCAACCCCAAACAAGGCACAAAGTAGGCAGATACATATGAACAAGTGGATCCAGGATCAAATAAAGCCATAGCAGACTGATGGCACACAGAAATCGTACCTGTAATCACAGCATCTGAGGCCTCTGCCTCTGGTCTCCTAGGGACCATATAAAACTGACGACGACCTCCACCTGCCCGACCGCTATCCCTACCACCTGCTCTACCGAGTGGCGCACCACCTCTACCCTGACGACCACCCCCTCGAGCTGGGGGATGAACTACTCGTAAAGGCTCGGCCAACTGAACCGTACCCTGCTGAGGGCAATCTCTAGCAAAATGACCAATCACACCACAAGTAAAACAAGCCCCTGATGGCCTACTCAGTCGAGATGAACCAGCAGATTCCGCATAACAACCACGGCCTGATGCCCCAGAAACTGTACCCCTCGAAGATTGGCCGCCATAGCCCTGATGGCTGCTCTGACCCTGCTCGAACTGGGTACTACCGAAAGTCTGGAGGGAAGCCTGCACCGGTCGGCTGGACTGACCCTGGTACTGCTGTGGCTGATAACTCTGGCTCCACTGGCCAGGACCTCTACCACTATATCTGGAACCACTATAGACACCCTGATGTCGAGGCCTCTTATCTCTGGACCCCTGATCATGTCGCTGTAAGTCCTCCACAGTGCGGGCATGGTCTACAATAGCCTGGAATGACCGACCACTGGCCATCAATATCTCAGCTGGCTGCCTGATCTCTGGCCTCAAACCCCATACAAATCTGCAAATCCTATCTGCCTCGGTAGGAATGATCATAGCTCCGAACGGTGCTAGCTGATGAAAACGGGTCTCATACTCCGAGATAGTCGTAGACCACTGTACAAGGTGAGTAAACTGCTCCCTGTGACGCTCCCGATCACTCTGGGGTAGGAACTTGGCCATAAAGGCCTCATAAAACTCAGACCAGGCCAAAGGAGGTGACGATGGTGGTCTACAAGAAACCTGGGCCTCCACCATAACTTCGCTGGGCCCTCCAACTGATAGGTAGTATAACCAACCCCGTGAGTCTCCAACAAACCCAGATGATGCAACATCTCCTCACAGGTAGTAATAAAGTCATGTGGATCCTGTCCAGAAGTACCAGCAAATCTCGGAGGTGCTAACCTCAAAAACCTACCCAATGCCTTCTGCTCTGACTTTGTCATAGCTGGGCGAGGAGCAAGAGGCTGTGCAACAGATGGGACCAGAATGACCTCCGCACGGGGAGCCATAGTAGCCGGCTGTGCTCCTAAGCTCTGTGCACCCAGGGCTGCCCCCTGAGCGGATGTCTGCGCTACCTCACAAGGCCGCTCTCCAATCACACCCAAAAGCTGTAATAGTAATCCCCGAATATCTGGAGACTGAGCTGCGGCTGAAGCTGGCACAGAGGTGGGCACTGGAGCTGGAACTGGAGCTGGCGCTGCCTGGGCTGCCCCCTGAACCACATGTCTCTCGGGCTCTATCTCCACTCTAGCAGCCCTAGCAGGAGCCACTGATCGAGGGCGTCCTCGACCCTTAGCTGGAGTGGGAGGCTCATCTTCGCGTGATGCCGCTGATCTCGTACAAACCCTCTGCAGAAGAATGAAGTAGAACAAATGAGATTTCCAGAAACTTCAAGGGTTCCACGCACGACACAGAAGCAATGAAGGAGTCGAATTTCCTAAAATGCCACTGTAGCCTCCCAAAGATTGAGTACGGACGTCTCCGCTCCGATCCGCAGGACTCTACCAGACATTGGCTCCTATACCGATGACACCGGTGAACCTAAAGCTCTGATACCAAGTTGTCACGACCCGATTTCTCGGTCATGATGGCGCCTACAACCCCCAGCAGGCGAACAAATTCCCGTAGCCCAAGACAGTTAGTAATGGGCTACTGTCTAACAAACAAGCAAAAGAATAGATAACAGGAGTATATATATATACATATGCGGAAATTAAATCAACCCCAAGACCTGGTATCATAGTATGGAGCCAAACTACATACATGGAGTGCAAATAAACCAAAACTATATATACAGATGTCTCTGAATGGTAATAGAGTACATGAAGCAAAAGATAAACTAAAGCTAAGCTCCGATCGCCAAGTGCTCACCCTCAGCCTGAAGTAGTCTCCAACAGATCTCTAAGCACGATTCACAACAGTCTAACAGCGATGGCCCCCGCTAGGATCTGCAGCCAAAGATGCAGGGGGTAGGGGTGAGCACCAAATGCGAAGCATAAGGTACCCAGTAGGTATCATAGGCCGACTGGGCACATATAAGAAAAAAGCGTAGTAATAGACAGAATAGAAGCAAGTAGTCTCAGAAATCAACGAAAGATACACAGGAACTAGCCCAGAGGGAAATCAACAGAACCACATATGAGGCTAGTAAGAAGAATATACACACCATAGGCACAGGTGAAAGTAAGAAATAACGCACCTGGGGTCCTTGCAACAACAGTGTATACAAAATAAGTTTACGAAATGGACGGTATACCGGTAACCTCAAGTGTAAGAAGAAGAGAGAAAGAGTAATAATAGGCATGCTCAGAGACATGAATCAAACTCAACTAATCATACCAATCTCATACTTATCCATAATAGAGAACAATTCTGTAAGTAAAAAGCAAAAGTCTACCTACAGTCCCCCGGCCGCCCATACAACCGAGGAACACAAACAAGTGAAAACAAACCCTCCGGCATCCCATACTACCGGAGCGTACAATCAGCAAACAACAAACAAGGGTGGAGCCTCAAACAATGAATGATATGATGCATGAAGATCTCAAGTGCCATGGTATCTCTGTATGTACCTCCTCCGCGCCGATCCGGCCCAGCAGGTAGGTTCCATGGAAGGACACTGCCCGTATACCTCTACTCCACCGTATACCCCTCCTCCGGCACACGCAGCCCGTAGCCCCTGGCCCGGATGGCAAGGTCCATGGAGGTCCCAGACCCCATACTAAAACTCAGTATCAGAACATGTCGCCCGGAAGCAAGTCCGGTATCAGGATGGAGACCCAGTCTCGAATATGCAAATCCCAGACCCTGTCCAGGACTAAAGTAGTAGGAAAATGTCTCAAAAACCCCTCCAAGGGTGCCCGGGCATAACCGGGTCTAAACAGTAAAAAGTCATCTCAGGTGCTCGGTCCGACCGAGACTAAAAATCATCTCAAGCAGCAAGAAAACTCAACTAGCACTCCGGCCCTGCCGAGTCTAGCGTAGTAGTAAAACTGGTGTTTTAAAACATAATTTTACTCTCTTTTACCCAAGAATACTCACAAGTCAATCAACCATTTCCAAATCATTTCCATCAAAAAGGGGCCCCCCGGGCCATGCAAGGTTTAGAAAACAGTGCCAGTAGGCCCGAAGCCAAAACCACAGTAAAACATGGATAAAACCTCTTTATATGCATGGAAATGGTATGATCACACACAATAGCTGCCCCGCAGCTCACAATCAACCTATCGACCCTGCACAGGCCCACAGCTACTCAGCAAGCATAACCAGCCTAGAAGGATAATTCTATGCCCGGGACTCGCGAACATTCCCAAAATCCCACCTTCTATGTTCCAGAGTCAACAAGGCTCACAGGACCACAAGGGTAAATAAAATATATCGGCAAATACTACAAGCAACGGAGGAACAAAAGTAGGCGGACATGAATAAAGCGGTCGAGGTCTGTGGTACCAACCTAATAAACCAACCCAAGGATGCTCATTAATACAATTTTATTTTATATATGCGGAGTCTAGGGAAAATAAACCGTAACCTACCTGTCGTCCGACGACAAGCTGCTAGAACAACGATGTCCAAGCTCGAACCACTCCAAGAAAATCCAAAACTAAATCGGAATCGAATTTTGGGATGGAAATAACTTGACGTAGATAATTGATTCTCCTTTCGGTGCTCAATATAAGAGCAAAATAAGAACATTAATGTATTCTCCACCAAATATTCCTTCATCCATCTGCTCGCATATGCTAATACTTGGATAGAAGAGAAAATGAAAGGTTTGTAGTAAAGGGGCAGTACATATGTATACGTGGAAATGTTTCCTATATATATACACATTACTACCAACCTTTAGCAACATTTGCTAGCCACCATTTGCTGATATTGCTTGCTGGCCACTCCCTCCACCTACACGTGGAGTGGAGGTGGCAATTGCAAGGCAACAAAACAATATTTTCGCCCCGTTATTTATATACTCGGGTATTGCATAAATTCGTGGTAAAATAAATATAATATTTTAAATATACCATAATTCATAGAAAGTTATTTCGAATAAAACCTACTATGTTATAATAATAATTTTAAACATAACTAAGTTTACTATCTCCGTTAAAATATTTTTCAAAGGTAATAATAATATAATATAACTTCCTACCACCTTCGACTTTTAAATAAAATACTTTCAAATACGCATGATTTCGATACTCAAGAATTCTCTCGGGATCCTCCCTTATTTTTTATAACTGTTTCGGTGTTTTAAAACGTGAAGTCGAGGCTTAAATCGAGTTTAACCCGACCCGGTTCGCGACCCGGTTCGCAACCCATTTTCTGCCAGACAGTCTGCGGTAAAACAGTCATAACTTTTTACTCCGAGATCATTTGGATGTGAGGTTTTGTGCATTGGAAACTAGACTCGTAGACCTTCGATTTGGTATTTCGGGGAACTTCTAACTCTTTATATATTGAGAGAAAAGCCCCGATACATTTGACCCAAAGTTCAGAAAATTTGTTAAAGGTCTTACGATATCTTTTGTCGATTTGCTTGACTTCAAAACTTAAACGTGGAAATGACCGGAAGGGTCATTACAATGGTTAGTAATGGGCTACTACCTAACCATTACGCATGATAAGCTGAAATAAATGGAAGGAGAATAAGATAAATAGAACACGAAAGGAAAGCCTGAATATATAAATGTTTACAAGAACACTAAACCAACCCCAAGATCTGGCATCGTTAGTACAGAAGCTTCTAAGTAGAATACATCTGCTAGATGTAACAAATGGACTACAAAACTGTCTCTGAATACATAAAGAGTAACAGTGCAAGAGATGAGATGCGGTCAAGCCCCGATCGTCAGGCTCTCACCCTAGTCTCAAATATCCAGAAGCTCCACGAGTCTCCACGAGTCTCCACGTGATCAATGATAAAAGCTCACTGATACACCCAAATTACACCTTTTTTTAGAAGAATAAATGATCGATGTTCAAATATATAACTCAATGAAGGTTGGGGTCGATCTTACAGAGTATATGGTAGGACTATGGTTGATTAGTGTTTACTTGTGCTGTTAGACATTTATTTCCCTCGGATGGGGGGGGTTTAAGTAACAAATATTTATTTTAATCTTGATTCGTAACAAGTAACAAGTAACAGTTTCAAAAGTTGTTATCAATAAGAGAAGTTACTAAGGTAGTGTTTCCCATGAGATCATAACCTAGTAAGGCATTGTACTTAGTAAACTAGCTTGGTGATTAGCATGCAGAATTGGTAAGTTAGGTTTACCTAAATAGTTAGTCCCTCTGATAGATGAATTTCACCACACACCTTGGTTTGGCCGTAGGTGTATGATTTACTAACCCTTACCCTGGATCCCAGATTAGCTAATCCCGAACAAGGTCAAGCTATTAGATGAGGGTTAGTAGCCTCAAATCTCTATTGTTGAACAACCTTTTTTCCCATTCTTTACCTCCTTAGTCCGACAGGTAAGGATAAGGCGTGTTCTGACATTGTACACCATTAAAAAGCAATCAAATCGAAGGGAAGAACAATGCATGCATAAACACCGCCCTAGAATTACCAAGTACTTTGCCTACTTCTCTAATCCTTTATGGTTCCCACAACCCTAGTTGTGGATTTAGCTACTCATGTTCATAAGTAAACAATCAGAAGTTGTTGAAGCATTCATGATCATATACTTACAATAAGAAGTAAAGAAATTCATGGACTTGAGTGGATGAAGATGAAATCAAGAACAAAGAACTATGAATATGATTATCTCTGAAAACCAAGAACAAATCAATATCACAAGTGTACGAATGTGTTTCCTACAAATTATAGAGCGTAAAACGTAAAAGAAAACCTAGGAAAGGTATTTATAGACAGTAGAAATCTTATCCTAATTAAACAAGTAAAACTGGAATCGGCAGCTTCCACGGACACAGTCCACGATCAATGGAAGTTTCTACGGGTCATCGTCAGCACTCGTGAAACTCATAAATTTTGTCATCATATGGGTTCCGTTTCACGAGTTCAGTCTATGACTCTTGACTTGAATCATGGCTCGTGGGATCTAGTCGTCAATCTCAGTCTTTTTCTCCTTCTCTGATAAGGTTCCACGACCAGGAATCATGAATCGTGAACAGGTCCACGGCTCGTGGAAACCTTTCGTAGAACTCAGGCTCAAGAACCATCTGCAATACTCATTCCACAACTGACTTCCATGACTCCTAAAATTATCTACGACTCGTGGAGTTGAGTCGTAGAAGTCAGTTTTAGCCAAAATGTCAATCTTTTCCTGCACTTAGTCTCTGAACCCTATTTTCCTGCACAAGACTCAAAAACAAATTAAATCTGCTAAAAGTCGCTAAAGAACATACTCCAATTCCTAGTTTTAAGCATCGAAAGTGCCACAAAACCATGACACATCACTCACACTAATATCTGCACCAAAGAGTGCAGAAGTGTAGTATGAGCACCAATTGCTAAGCAACGGGTACCAAGTAGGCATCATCGGCCGACTGAGCATATATAAAATACAAAAACAGTAATAAGAAAAATACAAAGAAACAGTCATGGAAAAATAAGGAGGAAGCACAATGAGCTAGCACAAAGAGTAATCAACCAAGAGTTAGAAGTATAACATGCTAGATCAGAAGATATACATACACAGAAACACAGGTGAAAGAAGAAAGAAGGACACACCTGGGATCCTTGCAACAATAGTAGACATAAAAAAAGAGTTTAAAGAGATGGGCGGTATATCGGTAACCTCAAAAATAAAGGGAAAATAAGGAAAGCAAGCCAACAATCCAACTAGAAGTCATATACTAAAAGAAACATGCTTAAGAAATCAATTTCAAGATAAGAATAGACGTGGAATAGTCTCACAAGTATAATCCTAGGATGGAACAACTAAACCCAAAGTACCCAGATTCGACAATGAAAACCACGACAAGGAATACGATTCAATACCCCACAAACGCTCAGAAGGCTACACAACCAGTGTCTCAAATAATATGGGACCCAATAGGCCCTCAATAATCTCAGTCCAAAACAACCCCGATCTCAACAGGCCCAAAACCACTGATCCAACCAAGGCAAAGTTCATAACTAGATCTATGAAATGAAAGAAGTAATATAATCTACCAACAGTCGCAACGGTCGCCCATACAATTAAGAAACACAATCAAGTGAAAACAAACTCTCTGGCCGCCCATACAATAAGAGCGTACACTGAGCACACAACAAACAAGGGTGGAATCAGAATTCAATATATATGATGAATCTGATATGAAAGTAACCTGTATGCTCCCCCTCTGGTACCCCAAACGCCCATGTAGAGGTAGGACCCAAGGAAGGACTCTACCTGTGTACCTCTATTCCACCGTACACCCCTTCTCCTGGCGCGTGCGTCAGCCCATAGCTGAAAGCCTAGGAATGACAGGGCCTACGGAGGTCTACTCGTAGACCACATACAAAAACCGTGCAATCTCAAATAGTAGCTCAATACTCAGAACATTATAGTACATTCCCATAATTGAACCGGGTCTAAAACAGTAGTAGTAATCTCAAAAGACCCTCTCAAAGGGGCCCCGAAGTATATCTGGGTCTAAAATTAGTAATCAAAGCTTCAGTAATCCTCTCAAAGGGTGCCCGAAGCGTAGCTGGGTGTAAAACCATCATAAAACATGTCTAGCACTCCGGCGTAGCCGAGTCTAGTATCAATAAGAAAACCAGTAAGAAAATCAACATAGTACCACTCTTATCTCGAAAAAAAAATCCACCAGTCAATACCAAATCTCGTTTTATCATCATTTATACTAAAAATAGGCCCTCGAGGCCATGCAAAATTTAGAAAATCGGTGATAGTAGGCCTGAAGCTAAAATAGTAGTAAAACATGCAGGAAAATCCTTTTTCATGAATAATATGCTTGCAAACTATAGATTAGCCCAAAATGGCTCATAACATTCCTATCGGCCCTGCACAGGCAGCAGCTCTACAACATAGATAGCTAGCCTAAAGTAAGGTCACAATGTCTGGGACTCATGGACATTCCCTAATATCCCACCATCTATGGTGCAGAGTCATAAACAAAGGCTACACGAGGCCAAAAAGGTAAAATAGCAATACTACACGAATACTACAAACAACATATGAAATAAACGGACAGAAAGACAGACAAGTTCTGTGGTACCAACCTATAACAACCCACCCAAGGATACTAATTAGTGCAGTTATAGTCTATATACGCAGAGTCTAGATAGGGGAAATCATAGCCTACCTGTCTTCTGACAACTAGCTACGGGAACGGCGTCGTCCAGGCTCAAACTGCACCGAAAAGCTCCAAACGAGATCAAACTATCAAAAACATAAGCTACGCATCAAAAGAAGACCAACGATACCCGTATCGCTATAATAATAACTGAGCTAAAATTTGAGTCATCGACGGGCCCATGGGCCCCATAACCCAAAGCTGATAATGAATGAGCACACAATGACCACTACACTCTCATGTGTTCATGCTCAGATTATTGAATGAAACTGATCAAGGGTAATGGCCCAAAACAACCAGCCATTATTAAGAACAACCAAGGAATCAAAGATACGAATTCAATGAAATTAAGCGGATAAAACTTACAATAATGATGGAGGAACGATCAAGGCCAAGAAAATCCCACCCTGGCACCACGAATTAAAGTAATTACGAGCTCAGGTGAGTTTGGAACTAAAAACAATGGTGGAACCGGATTTTAAGGTAAAGAAGATGAAGTGGGAGTTTATATATCGCCCAGGGATCCTTCTTCGTGATGGCGTAGGGACCCCAGCGGTCGCGAGGACCACGCTGGCTAGACTATCATGATCGCAAAGACTAGCCACACGGTCGCGAAGAACATGGGGGAGCAGGCTTCATAGTGGTCGCAATAAGGTATGTCATGATCACGTAGAACAAGGAAACATGTGCTACATCGCGGTCGCAAGGAAGGAGCTCGCGATCGAGATTAAGGACTGAGGCCTGCACCTACAACAATAAAACCTTTATTTTTTAAAACATAAACGGGGCATTCCGGGCACAATCGGAACCCGATACTCAAAAACCAATAATGCTAACAGAGTGGAAACAACGTTTTGGGCTCAACGGAATCGGCAAAACTTCCATACGAGGTCATTGTTGAGGAATGTTGACCCAAGTTAACACTAGTTAAAACCAACCTTCGAATAGCCAAAATAAGCCCGGCTTACCCGAGACACGAACCAACCACCTACCCAATTCAAACTCAATATTCCGAAGCTAACAACGCTGACAGAATTTTCATCCGAGGCCGTCTTCTCCTAATGTTGACCAAAGTCAACAAAACAAGTCCAATTGGCCTAAAAACACAGAACCAGAGAGAATTCCAAGCTGAAAAGCTCCTGGATCCCGACCAAAGCTCCTCCTAGACCAAAGTCCATGCTTCAAAGCCAATAGAACTATCGGGATTCGATTCCGAGCACGATAGCTAAGAATATTGACTAAAGTCAATGATTTCCAAAGTTGAAGCTCTAAAATAAGGAAACGGCCATAAAGACCAAATAGACGTCCCGGGCACCGAATTACCAGTCCCAGCAAGTCGTAAATATCTTGGGGCCACTACAGACAAGTTCTAACAGTACAAGAAAAATAAAAATACGAGAATGACCGGGAGGGTCATTACAGATAAAATGTTACCCTTTTAAAGATCTTAATTCTTTTAGTTAAAATTCTATATATGAAGAAGGATTAATAGGTAATGAAGTTACTATTTATTTAGCTTAAATTAATCATTTGCTTGTAAATTTTTGTATTTGTTTAAATGAACTATCAAAGTTTGGTGTTTTTTTGGAAGAAAATTTCATTTGAATTTTTTTTCTCTTACAGATTTAATATTGTATCCAATATAGAGCTATTTTTTACTCTTATAACAAGATATTTCTTTTTGCAGTCTCACAATTTGTAATACTTTTGCTTTTTTACTTATAAGAATAATTTTAATATACTAAGTAAAATAATAATATTTACTGCTACTAAAATACGTTAACTATTTCACAAATTATCAATCCTATATTTACCTATAATGACAATCAATTACAAAAGTCATCTATGCAATTCGTACTATAAGTATAAGTCAACTGGATGATGTTATTTTATCAAATAAGCAATTTAATATTTTTATTAATTTAGATATCAATTATTGTTACAATAATTAATAGTTCTACAATATAAAGCAGGATATCGTTCGATTTAACTAAAAGGTCAATCTAGGTACGGATATTATTAATTAGTACTCCATATCTTCTTAAATATCATTATATTCATTTTATCTTAATTAAACATATCATTTATCTATATAGCCCCTCAAAGGACATATACTCAAGGATCATCATATGGATCCTCAGCCTCACGAACTCAAAGATCATCCTATGGATCTGATTCAAACTTTCCAGTTCTCAGATTAGGGAACAAGAGTTTAATAAACTCAAAAATTGGAGAAGCCCCATCCTCTAATATGGTAAAATTGGATGATATTCCAAAAGACAGTTCATTATATGAACAATTACAGGCTTATATGTCTCAAAAGCAAAGTGATACTTTTGCTGCTGCAGTCACTAAAGAAGACAAAAATGATATCCAGTTCTTCGAAAAGATTGAAAGAAAAGAAATGATATTTCTTATTGAAAACTCTGAAATTCAAAGGAAAAATGAACCTTGGAAGATTCTCCAAAGGTATTTACTAAATGGTTTATATTACCCGGGCGAGTCATACAAAACCCGATCTTATTATGAAAATATTCTAATAGAAACAGGAAGTGCTGAAATTCAGCATTTCAACGGAGAAAACTGTTATAATTTTTCAAAAATTATAATCAAACAGATTATATCTGTTGAAGAATAGGGTATTTCCACCATGAAAGAAAGGCAGATCAGCCTAAATGAGACTCGTGTGAGTTTTTCTTATTGGGATTATATCCAGGCGTTCCATCGAGTATTATATTACAACAATGACCGTCACAAGCACACATGGTTTGTGAAAGTATGTTCTAAATTATTCAATGAAACCATTCCAAATTGGTTTCTTAAATTGGTGGTCATACCACGGTCCAACCGTAAAAATTTTACCAGATCCATTTCTTCGGTTATATCAAGAATGGACAAAATGTTCGCCATTTTTAACTGAGCTGTATCACGCAGATCATATCTGCTATCTTGAAAAAATAGATCAAATCTATTTCTTTATTGAATTCTCAATACCATGGATCCACAAATGGGCTCCAGAATTCGGTTATACCGAAGAAAAAATCCCTTGTCTATATAGAATATACTACAACAACTTTTGGGACAAATTAATGAAAACAAATCCCAAAACCGAGACTCTACATGGACAAGAACTCTTAGATTCTATCCAAGAAAAAATTAAAGAATATACATCCCTTCCACAAAAGACTATGGTAGATGGAGGATCGGTTAAACAGATCGCAAGAAGAATCTCGGTACAAGGAGGTGATAAAACTGAGATGATTAATCAATACTTAGAAGAAGTGAAGAAGAACTTATTGAACACTCTCATTCAATTTGATAGATCTGACACCTCTATGAAGAGTGCCACCAGCAATGATGATATCCTTGCAGACAGCCAGTCGGTCCAATCAGATAAAATGTTATCTGAAGAAGCTATCGAACAGGTGGAAGAATTCCTCCGCAAATCAAAGGGAAAAGGAAAAGCGGAATAAAGTGACACCTGTTTCACAGAAACAGTTTATACACTGTACTTAGGACCCAGATAAGGGACCCATTTGTACTGTACATAGATTCCGTATGTTTTAGTTTGGGCCTATATATATGGCCATTTATTTTTATTTGAAGCAGAAGTTTTTAGTAAGTGCTCTCTCCTTTTCTCTTTCTCTTGTAATATATTGGGATATCAATAAATAATTCAAGTTTGGAAAGCCTAAGAAATTTTAAAGGTATTTTTCTTTTCTTCTTTACTTATAGTAATATTTTTCATACATCCATAGCCGTGACTATGTCCGGCTAGAAATCTCATATCTATGCTGGATATCTAACTTATGTACTATGTTCTCCATGAAAGAACCCAGACTCAATTGAAATATAAGAGATTTTTATCTTAGTTTCTTGGCTTGGTTCTAAGATGGTGACGCAGTCAATTCCAGTACTACTTTATTAATTTAATCTAGCAAGCAGTGGTATTGTAAGTCCTCGTTAAAAAGAAGAAAAAGGGGCAACCTAAATCACTGTTAGAACTGCTGGATCGGAGTTAATAATGGTATGTATCGTGAATTCGACAGGTCCCTTGCTTGGGTAAAAGTTTACCATTCAGTCAAAAATTAATTAAAAATCTTTCTTATTTAGATTCTATCCTTGTTGATTGTGCGGACTACCGCCTTTCTCTAAGCTTAAGGATATTCTTTGCAACTTGATCTGGATGGCCGCGCGGACTACCGCCCGCCTTGTAGAGTTCGTGAGGCTGAGGATCCATATGATGATCCTTGAGTATATGTCCTTTGAGGGGCTGATCTTCCCCTTCCTCTTCTGTTTACTCTGCCGCGGCCCCTTATAACGGACCAAGGCGGGTCCTTTCCTTCCATACCTAATAATGATCAAAATATAAGTCATAAATATCATAAATATCAAAATGAACATTTTCTTCATTATAGGAATGAATAGATAATTCTTCTTGAATAATATTTTCAATAATTTTGTTAAGAATAATCTCCTGAATATCGTGCCCGATATTAACCACCTTTAGAATGGTGATCAAAGTTCTCTTATCAAAGAAAGCTGAGAAGTAATTCATAATTAATTATTGAGATATTTCCTAGATAGGAAGTCAGGAAGAGAATTGTCAATTCCCTTTTTATAATGAATTTCAAAGTCGAAAGGAGCTAATTGTGCCTGCCACCTTGCAAATATAAGTTTAGAGGCATCATGTTTAAAGTCTTTGTTAAACATATATTTAACTGATTGGGCATCTGTTTTAATCAGGAATTTTTGGTTATAAAGATCATCCTGGAATTTTAAAACACACTTGACAATGCATAGCATTTCATGGGCCACAGTAGCATATTTTCTCTGGGCTTCAGTCCATTTTCCTGAATAAAATCGTATAAGATATTCACACTTTTCATGAGGATTAATCTGTTTAAGGATTCCGCCATATCCAATATTGGATGCGTCAGTCTCTATAATTTTCTGCCAAACAGGGTTAGCAAGAGTTAAACAAGGCAAAGATTTAACACGTTGTTTAACATTTTTAACAAGATTAGTAAGACTATCAGTCCAAGGGGATTTATGATTCTTTTTAGTCTTTCATAAAGAGGTGATAAATCTCTAGAAAGATTTTTATAAAAGGGGGAAATATAATTTAAGCTTCCTAGAAATCTTTGGAGCATAGTCCTATCAATTATAATATCAGGAAATTTTGAAGCAAAATCAATCGCTCTTTGAATGGGAGTAATCTTTCCCTGACAAATATTATGTCTTAAAAATCGAACCTCTGTTTAAAACAGGCTTATTTTTGGTTTAGAAATAACCAAACCATTTTGTATAATAATTTTTTTGAAAATATCAAGATGCTTGATATGCATTTCAAAAGTTTTTGAGTAAACTAAAATGTCATCAATATAGACTATGATGAAATCCAAATAAGGATTAAAAATATCATTAATAATTTTTTGAAATTCTGAAGGAGCATTCTTCAGTCCAAAAGGCATAACATTCCATTCGTATTGACCAAATGGAATGTTAAAAACAGTTCTGTAAGTATGCTCTTTGAAGATTTGTATTTGCCAATATCCTGATTTTAAATCAAATTTCGAAAATATATTGGCATCATATAATCTGGATAAAAGATCTTTTTTGTTTGGAATAGGATACCTAATCCATTTTAAAAACTTGTTTAAAGGTTTATAATTGATAACCAATCTAGGAACACCACGTTCCTTTTCAGCTGCATTGTTGACATAAAATGTTGTGCAGGACCAAGGAGACTTGGATGGTTTTATCAAACCCTTTTGAAGAAGATTATCAATCTCTTTTTTGCAAAACTCCACTAATTCTGCATTCATTTGACAGGGGCGAGAGTTAGTGGGAATATTATCTTCAGAGAAGTTTTCTTCATATGGAAGAGTCACAATGTGCTTCTTTCTATTCCAAAAAGCACTTGGGTGATCGGCACAAACATCGACGGCCAACTGCTCAGAGATCAATTTGATCTTTTCCTGTACTTTGGTAGATTTCAAAGTATCAAAGACATTCATACTGTATATCTCCATTTTTAAGGAGTCCATATGTCTTTGCTTCATGTCTATAAGAGTATTAATATCTCGTGTCAAAGGCTCTGTGATAAAAGGGAAAGATATTTCCCTACCTTTGTAATTAGCTGTAAAACCCTTTTGATCAATTTTTGAAAAGGGGTAAATAGCATTTAAGAAAGGTGTTCCAAGTATAATTGGAGGACTCATTTTATCTTTTACCAAGAAAAAGAAGTGAGGGATGCAAGTATTATCTTTGCAAATATGAGTATTGGACAGTTTATATTCTATTTTTAAAGCGTGTCCAGATGCTGATTTGACAATATGAGTAGTTTTTTCAAAAAATCTTGAAGGTATCAATCCTTCTTGAATACAACTAACATCTGCTCCACTATCAATCATCGCAGTGCCAGTAACTTTAAATTCGTTTTTAAGTAAGATGGTGCAATTAACATACCATCTATGTGCAGTTACAATCTGCATCATTCCAAGAAAAGAATTTTGTTTAGAAGTATCAATGATGTCATCAACCTTACCTTTCCCTCTATCAGCAGGAGGGCTGGATATAGAATCATCATTCTCAAGCTGAGAAATCCTGTGATTATGAATCATTTGATTTTGTTTAAGAGATTTAATCTCATTTTTAAGATTTTCAACATCATATTTTAAATCATCTAAAGAGGTGTCACGAATAATGACATCATTTTTCTTTTCAAGTCGGTTATAAACTTCCTTTATAGAATATGGTTCTAGATCTTTGAGATCAAAATCATTTTTAGATTTTTCAGAAGATTTTGAAGAACTGGAGCTAGTCGCCATATTAAGGATTTTATTCTGAATATTTTCATCAGAAATTTCTTTTAAAAGATCGATCACATTATTGGATGAAATAGTTTTAATATTAATATCTTCAAATTGTGACTGGAGTTTATAGAACTCGTCAGTTTTGCATCTGCAATGATCACCTACACAATTAGTACAATTAGTAGGCATAAGATTTTCATTATCAGAAAAATCAAGAAGTTTAACTTCACTTTCGGAACCTGATTCGGTGTCGGAATAAGACTCATAATCTGATTCAGAACCTGAAGTGTATAGCAAACCATAAACCTTATCATGAATATTTTGGTCAAGGTTCAAAGATTTAAGCTTTTCAAGCTTACAATTTGGAGCAATATGTCCATATTGTCCACAATTATAACATTTAATGTTCTTGAGATCTCTTTTTGAGAAATTTTTTGCAAACCTGGTAGACTTGCGGTGAGCTTTCTTTGTTTCACGCTTTTCTTTACTTCGTCGGAAATGACGACGTCGCCTATGAGGCCTCTCAGAAATATTATGTTCTTTATGACTCCTGTGCGTCCTATTTTCTTTGCTATTAGATGGACCGGGCATAGCGAACTGTTCACAAAACTCTCCTAATTGTGACTTCGCTTTTTTCTTATCATCCTTAATTTGTTGAGATAATTTTACCTCGTTGCAAAGATTTAATCCTTCTTGGGTGCAAGTACCCACAAGCTTCCCGTAAGTATAGAGTTGATAAGGGATCTCGGTGTGGTTACCTCTGAGAGCTCGTTTAACTCGCTCTGCAAATAAAGGGGGAAATCCATCTATAAACTTCAATTTCCAATGAGTAGAGTTGTTGTCGGGAAGATCCATGACTCTACTTAGGAAGGTGTCTTTATACCATCTGAATTCTCCCAAATGTCTGCATCGTAGACCATTTAAGAGAGTTCTAAGAGTTTCATTCTGGGAGGTAAATCTACCATTGAAATGTTCCAGAATAGTGAGAATGAGTGTATAAACAGCATCTTCTCGGGTAGTTTCTATTACCTTTTCGAATGGTTTTTCTTCATCATTAATGCCAGTTTCTACCATTTTATCACTCTTTGTGGCAGTAGTTATAGCATTTTTAACTTCTTCGGATATAAAATTATCCCACCAACCTCTTAATTGGCCAGTGAATCCTGCAATTATCATCTTACAAATAGCATGATCAGAATTTCTATTCGTATGTCTACAAACAGAAGAATACATCATCATCCGATGAACCACAATAGAGACTTGTCTATCAGTCAAGCCATCGAGGTTCCACTCATAAACCATATCACCACTGTAAGACGTATTGGTGAATCCCCACTCTCTTTCTTCAATAAGAACATCTTGAGGAGTTGGGCGATGATAATAAAAAGTTTTCATATCAGGTTTAGAACCGTATCGAGAAATAGGATGGTTCCTTTTGAAACGATGAAGTTTATTGACTTCAGTTATAGAAAATTCATCATTTTGTTCTGTAAACTGATTTTCTAAATCATTGGAATTTATAGGTTTAGCACTTAAGCCAGAAAGCTTTTTATCAAGAAGCTGTTCTAAATCTTGTAAAGAAAGATCGTTTTTAGATTTAATCTTAAAATTAGAAGTATCTATAGGTCTTTGAATATGAGTGGGCATACTTAAAACAGTAGGAAGATTCTTAGAAGTAGAAGCTTCGTTAACTGCTTTAGGCCTCTCTGTATACAAATGTTTTACTAAAACAATTAACTCATCAAGTTTTTTGTCAAGGGAACCAACATGTTCACCAAAAACCTTAACATAAAGACTTAAATAATTATTTTGAGCTATCAGGTTATTTATCTCATTAATGCTAATCTTAGCGACATCGTTTTCAACGAACTTTTGAAAAGCAGAGAACATCAAACCTGTATTATTAGGTAAAATAAAAGGGTTTTGAGGAGGGTAGATCGATTTAATAATCGAACCATTTCTTTCTTGAAACGTTCGCTCAAGGACTCTTACATATAGCGGTAGATAAGTGGTTATAAACCAAGGAACAAAATACATAATTTGATTATGCAAAGCACAAGTTTCATAAAATTCTTGTGAAATACTATTTAAATCATTTTGGCTATAAGCTTCAAAAAACCAAGTTCTAAACTTGTTCCATTTATCATTTTGAAATTCACTTTGAATATGTTGTCTTGCCAGTGAACTGTAATGACCCTTCCGGTCATTTCCACGTTTGAGTTTTGAAGTCAAGCAAATCGACAAAAGATATCGTAAGACCTTTAACAAATTTTCTGAACTTTGGGGCAAATGTGTCAGGACTTTTCTCTCAATATATAAAGAGTTAGAAGTCCCCCGTAATACCAAATCGAAGGTCTACGAGTCTAGTTTCCAACGCACAAAACCTCACGTCCAACTGATCTCGGAGTAAAGAGTTATGACTGTTTTACCGCGGACTGTCTGGCAGAAAATGGGTTGTGAACCGGGTCGCGAATCGGGTCGGGTTAAACGCGATTTAAGCCTCGACTTCACGTTTTAGAATGTCATTTCAGTTCCGAAACAATGATAAAAAATAAGGGAGGATCCCGAGAGAATTTTTGAATATCGAAATCGTGCGTAGGCGAATTACGAGCCTAAACTTAAGAACTTTATTAGCATCGTGCGTGTATTTGAAATATTTATTTAAAATTTGAAATTGGTAAAAATTATATTATTATTTTCTTTCCAAAATATTTTAAAGGTTTATGAAAAATATATTTGATACGATATAAGTGTATACTTATTTATTTTATAAGGTTTTTATACTCCGTAATATTTTAACGGAGATAGTAAATTTAATTATGTTGAAAATTATTATTATAATATAGTGGGTTTTGTTGGAAATGATTTTCTATTAATTATGGTATATTTAAAGTATTATATTTATTTTACCACGAATTTACGCAATACCCGAGTACATACCTAACGGGGGGAATTTGTAGCCACCTCCACTTCCACGTGGAAGTGGAGGCTTTGTACAACAAGTTAGGCAGCATGTAGTGGTACATATGGCCTTAGGCTAGTAATTAGGAATGCCACTAATACTTTTCCACTACTAATTACTATTTAACTATTAAGGACCCATTTATTATGTATGTGATGTTTGTATATATATTAGCACAAGTGCTTTCATACGGGGTTACATTTACGTAGAATAGGAAATTTGGTAGAAAAATCTTTTGACGTGATATTTGATCACTGAAATAAATCAATTATCTACGTCAAGTTATTCCGTCCCAAATCCGAATCCGATTCCGATTTAGTTTTGGATTTTCTCGGGGTGGTTCGAGCTTGGACATCGTTGTTCTAGCAGCTTGTCGTCGGACGACAGGTAGGTTACGGTTTATTTTCCCTAGACTCCGTATATATAAAATAAAATTGTATTAATGGGCATCCTTGGGTTGGTTTATTAGGTTGGTACCACAGACCTCGACCGCTTTATTCATGTCCGCCTACTTTTGTTCCTCCGTTGCTTGTAGTATTTGCCGATATATTTTATTTACCCTAGTGGTCCTGTGAGGCCTTGTTGACTCTGGAACATAGAAGGTGGGATTTTGGGAATGTCCGCGAGTCCCGAGCATAGAATTATCCTTCTAGGCGGGTTATGCTTGCTGAGTAGCTGTGGGCCTGTGCAGGGTCGATAGGTTGATTGTGAGCTGCGGGGCAGCTATTGTGTGTGATCATACCATTTCCATGCATATAAAGAGGTTTTATCCATGTTTTACTGTGGTTTTGGCTTCGGGCCTACTGGCACTGTTTTCTAAACCTTGCATGGCCCGGGGGGCCCGTTTTTTTATGGAAATGATTTGGAAATGGTTGATTTCACTTGTGGAGATTTTTGGGCAAGAAAGTAAAATTATGTTTTAAAACACCAGTTTTACTACTACACTAGACTCGGCAGGGCCGGAGTGCTAGTTGAGTTTTCTTGCTACTTGAGATGGTTTTTAGTCTCGGTCGGACCGAGCACCTGAGATGACTTTTTACTGTTTAGACCCGGTTACGCCCGGCACCCTTGAGAGTTTTTGAGATATTTTCTACTATTTTTGTCCGGGACGGGTCTGGGCCATGCATATTCGAGACGGGTCTCTATCTTGATATCGAGACTGGGTCTTATTTTGATACATGTTCTGATACTGAGACTTAGTATGGGGTCTGGGACCTCCATGGACCTTGCTATCCGGGCCAGGGGCTACGGGCTGCGTGTGCCGGAAGAGGGGTATACGGTGGAGTAGAGGTATACGGGCAGAGTCCTTCCATGGAACCTACCTGCTAGGCCGGATCGGCGCCGGAGGAGGTACATACAGAGATACCATGGCACTTGAGATCTTCATGCATCATATCATTCATTGTTTGAGGCTCCACCCTTGTTTGCTGTTTGCTGATTGTACGCTCCGGTAGTATGGGATGCCGGAGGGTTTGTTTTCACTTGTTTGTGTTCCTCGGTTGTATGGGCGGCCGGGGGACTGTAGGTAGACTTTTGCTTTTTACTTACAGAATTGTTCTCTATTAGGGATAGGTATGAGATTGGTATGATTAGTTGAGTTGATTCATGTCTCTGAGCATGCCTATTATTACTCTTTCTCTCTTCTTCTTACACTTGAGGTTACCGGTATACCGTCCATTTCGTAAACTTATTTTGTATACACTGTTGTTGCAAGGACCCCAGGTGCGTTATTTCTTACTTTCACCTGTGCCTATGGTGTGTATATTCTGCTTACTAGCCTCACATGTGGTTCTGTTGATTTTCCTCTGGGCTAGTTCCTGTGTACCTTTCGTTGATTTCTCTGACTGCTTGCTTCTATTCTGTCTATTACTACGCTTTTATCTTATATGTGCCCAGTCGGCCTATGATACCTACTGGGTACCTTATGCCTCGCATTTGGTGCTCACCCCTACCCCCTGCATCTTTGGGTGCAGATCCTAGCGTGGGCTATCGCCGTTAGACCGCTGTAATTCGTGCTTGGAGATCTGTTGGAGACTACTTCAGGCTGAGGGTGAGCTCTTGGCGATCGGAGCTTAGCTTTAGTTTATCTTTTGCTTCATGTACTCTATTACCATTCAGAGACATCTGTATATATAGTTTTGGATTATTTGCACTCCATGTATGTAGTTTGGCTCTATACTATGATACCAGGTCTTGGGGTTTGGTTTAGTTTTCGCATATGTATATATTTATATTCCTGTTATCTATTTTATTTGTCTTGTTCCCTTATTTGCTAGATAGTAGCCCATTACTAACTGTTCTGGGCTACGGGGATTGGTTCACCTACCGGGGGTTGTAGGTGCCATCATGACCGAGAAATTGGGTCGTGACACATAATTTATAGAAAATTATTTCAAACAAAACCTACTATATTATAATAATAATTTTCAACATAACTAATTTTACTATCTCCGTTAAAATATTACGGAGTATAAAAACTTTATAAAATAAATACGTATACACTTATATCATATCAAATATATTTTCCATAAACCTTTAAAATATTTGAAAAGGCAATAATAATATATTTTTTACCAAATTCAATTTCTAAATAAATATTTCAATTACACGCACGATACTTATAAAGTTCTTAAGTTTAGGCTCGTAATTCGCCTACGCACGATTTCGATACTCAAGAATTCTCTCGGGATCCTCCCTTATTTTTTATAACTGTTTCGAAACTGAAATGGCATTTTAAAACGTGAAGTCGAGGCTTAAATCGAGTTTACCCCGACCCGGTTCGCGACCCGGTTCGCAACCCGTTTTCTGCCAGACAGTCCGCGGTAAAACAGTCATAACATCTTTTACTCCGAGATCAGTTGGACGTGAGGTTTTGTGCGTTGGAAACTAGACTCGTAGACCTTCGATTTGGTATTTCGGGGGACTTCTAACTCTTTATATATTAAGAGAAAAGCCCTGACACATTTGACCCAAAGTTCAGAAAATTTTTTAAAGGTCTTACGATAACTTTTGTCGATTTGCTTGACTTCAAAACTTAAACGTGAAAATGACCGGAAGGGTCATTACATCATCCACTACTAAAAAGGGCTTTCGTCCTCGAAAGTCAAGGTCAAGGGGGTACCTGAAGGCTAAAATAGCTGCGAATACTGATCCCGCATATCTCTCTCGGTCTCCCAGGTAGCCTCCTCGACTGGACGGTGCCTCCACTGAACCTTAACAACCGGGATCTCTCGAGACCTCAATCTCCTAACATCTCTAGCCAAAATAGCTGCCGGCTCCTCAACAAAGGCTAAACCCTCATCCAACTGAACTGAATCCCACTGCAACACATGAGACTCATCTGGGATATACCGACGCAACATCGAAACATGAAACACAGGATGTATAGCTGAAAACATCGGAGGTAAGGCTAACTGATAGGCAACGCTACCGACCCTCTGAAGAATCTCAAATGGCCCAATTTACCTGGGGCTAAGCTTGCCCCGCCTACCAAATCTCATCATGCCCTTCATGGGCGATACACGGAGAAACACCAAGTCACCGACACTAAACTCCAAGGCGCGAAACCTACGATCAGCATAACTCTTCTGCCTGCTCTGAGTTGCCCGAAGTCTGTCCTGAATCCCTCGGACTCGGTCTAAGGAATCTCGAAGCAAATCTGTGCTCTGTGGCCCAGCACTAAAACCATCAAACCAACCTACCGGTGATCTGCAACGCCTGCCATACAAAGCCTCAAAAGGTGCCATGCCGATACTCGAATGGAAGCTGTTATTATAAGCAAACTCTGCCAAGGGAACAAACTGATCCCAAGAACCTCCAAAGTCAAGAACACAGGCCCGAAGCATGTCCTCCAAAATCTGAATGGTCCTCCCGGACTGGCCATCTGTCTGAGGGTGAAAAGCGGTACTAAGATGAACCTCTGTACCCAAATCTCGCTGAATAGCCCTCCAGAACTGAGATGTAAACTGAGTGCCACGGTCTGAAATGATAGAAGCTGGGACCCCGTGCAACCGAACAATCTCACGAAGGTAGATCTGAGCTAACCTCTCTGCTCCATAAGAAGTCTGAACCGGCAAGAAATGTGCTGACTTAGTCAGCCTATCAACAATCACCCATATGGAATCAAACCCATGAGAAGTACGAGGAAAACCAACGCTACGAAGTCATAGTAACCTTGCACTTCCGACTCAGGGAATGGGAAGTCGCTCGGCATCAACACAAGGTCTCATGTGCCGAACTTACCTGCTTGACAGTTCAAGGCACCGAGATACAAACTCCGCTATATCTCACTTATACCACTCCACCAGTAAAGCTGCCTCAAGTCTCTATACATCTTCGCTGTGCCAGGGTGAATGGAATATCTAGTACAATGTGCCTCACGAAGTATCAACTGAATCAAATCACTAACCCTCGGAACACAAAGGCGACTATCATAACTCAGAACCCCATCTGAATCTAGAGTAGCCCGACTGGTCTCACCCTGAACAACCCGATCACGAAGGTCACACAACTGCTGATCCTCAAACTGACGGCTCTGAATCTGATCAACCAAAGTAGAACGAACCTCAATACTAGCAAGAACTCTGCTAGGATCCGATAAGTCAAGCCTAACCAAACGGTTAGCCAAGGACTGGATGTCCAGGGCCAACGGCCGCTCTGAAACTGAAAGAGAAGCTAGGCTACCCATACTCACTGTCTTCCGACTCAAGGCATCCGCTACCACGTTTGCATTGCCCGGATGATACAGAATAGTGAAGTCATAGTCCTTCAGCAACTCGACCCATCTCCTCTGTCTCGAGTTCAACTCCCGCTGACTCGTGATATACTGAAGACTACGGTGATCGGTGAAGATAATCAAATGAACTCCATATAGGTAATGCCTCCAGATCTTGAGCGCGAAAACTACCGCCGCCAACTCTAAGTCATGAGTAGGGTAGTTGCGCTCGTGAACCTTCAGCTGCCTCGACGCATATGCTATTACTCGACCCTGCTGCATCAACACACAACCAAGACCAATCCCAGAAGCATCACAATACACAGAGAAGCTCTGACCCTCAACCGGCAAAGTCAAAACTGGAGCTGAAGTCAATAAGGCCTTAAGCCTCTGGAAGCTATCCTCACACTGATCCGACCACTGAAATAGGACATCCTTCCTAGTCAGCATAGTCAAGGGTGCTGCTATGGAAGAAAACCCCTCAACGAACCGTCTGTAGTAACCCGCTAGCCCAATAAAGCTGCGAACCTCGGTAATAGTAGTAGGTCTAGGCCACTCACAAACCGCTGAAATCTTTCCCGGATCAACCCTAATCCCATCCTTAGACACCACGTGCCCTAGGAATGCAACTGACTCAAGCCAAAACTCACACTTTGAGTACTTGGCATAAAGCCGATGATCTCTCAAAGTCTGGAGTATAACCCTCAAGTGCTGCTCATGCTCATCTCTACTACGCGAGTATACCAGGATGTCGTCTATAAAAACTATCACAAATGAGTCCAAATACGGGCCAAGAACACTGTGCATCAAGTTCATAAAGGCTGCGGGGGCATTAGTCAACCCAAAAGACATCACCAGGAACTCATAATGGCCATAACGTGTCCTGAATGCTATTTTAGGGATGTCCTCCGCCCTAATCCTCAACTGATGGTAGCCAGACCTCAGATCAATCTTCGAAAACACGACTGAACTCTGAAGCTGGTCGAACAAATCATCAATCCTCGGCAACGGATACCTATTCTTCACTGTCACCCTATTCAACTGCCGATAATCAATACACATGCGCATCGACCCATCCTTCTTCTTCACGAAG